>JADBJO010031342.1:0-16863 GCA_016801955.1 Conus betulinus | reverse complement strand
AGCAATAAGCAAAAGAAGCAACTCCTCTGGATTGGGAACCATTCTTTCACAGGATGGAAATTTAGAGCAAAGTTTTGCAAAAAAAAATCTTTTCTAAAGTCTTGTGATCCAGAAAATTGGTGGTGTTTATCATAAAAGGCAAGATAAAAATGGGTCTCTGCAGTATAAAAGCCTATGGTGGATTGTCAGGAAATTTAAACAAATCACGCACGCCTCAGAGATCAATGTTTAAATAAATACATTTACTGCATTGTTTTCATAACTTTAGGCTTCAGAACTGATTTTTGTTGGGTCCCATCTCACTGTGGTATGAAGTGGAATGAAACAGCAGACAGTCTTGCAAAAGAAGGAGCCAATGAAAATGCTGAAAATGTATTAAAAACCATCCCTTATATTTGTTCTCTTGTGAATTAATCCAAATTATGAAAAAACATATGCATAAGCAGAACTTTAGTCAAAAATGGCTACTTCACCATCGTGCGCAAGGCACACTGTTTGATTAATTCATAAATTAAGGCTGAATACTTGGAACACTTAATATCCTCATGGTATTATTTGTGTCTGCAGAGAAAATATTTCTGTGCATCATTGTTTGTTTGAATACTCAGTGTTGACCTCGCTCTATCAGGAGAAAGGTGTTGAGTAACTTTGATAATATCAATACTGTCTTATGGCTCATATGTTGCTGAAATTGCCATGGTTATTTCACAGTCACAGGCTGCAAAATTTTTATAAAGATCAACACTGTCACTAGGGTATTTCACTTTGTAAATATGCATATAGCAGATGTGGGTTTGAAAGTACTAACATAAATGATAAGTTGAGTGTGGAGATTTTTTTTCTTTTCTTTTTTCTTTTGACAAGTGTCTAATATCATCTGGCCATGAAAAGACATTAAATAAACCACTGAACTGAACTGAACTGAACAACATTTGCATACTTCAGATATGAAAGAATAAAGATTCCTAATGGTGAATTTGTACTAGGTTTCCGTCCATATTTTCTTGTAAAATTTGGACTGCAAAACACAGTCAAAAATGGCTTTGGAGGTTCAGAGAAGAGGTTCAAACACCAGTTCAAAGAAAGCTTCTGTCTACAACTGAAGAGAGACGGTTTGCCCAATCTCTGCATACAGATCGTACACAGGGGTGGAGCAGAACGCCCCCCAGAGCTGAAGCACTTGATGGTCAGTGCAATCCAGAGTTGTGATAAAAGGTCTCAGGTCTCACAGAACCACTGACAACAGCCGAGTCAAATCTGCTTTAAGGGCACAGGCACACCAACATGGTGTCTGCATGCAGCTCTCTGCCCTGTGAGTACACAGCTGTGATGTCTGTCCATCTCTCTCTCTCTCTGTGGCTCTGTCTCAGTCAGCCTCTATGTGCATCTCATTTATTCTGCCTGTCGGTCAGAGCTCTCTGTCTTTGTCCATTTCTCTCTTTCGTTTTGCATTTATGATTCCATCTCTTTCCGTCTCGCTGTCTGTGTGTCTGTCCACCTGTGGATGCGTCTGTCTCATTGTGTCTGTGGCTTTCTCTGTCCGTCTGGATCTTTCTGTCAATCTCACTTTCTGTCTATGGCTCACCCTCTGTCTGTCCGTCAATCTCTGTATCTGTCTAAAGCTTTCTGTTTTTTTCTTTTGACTCTTTCTCACTCTCTCTATTCTTCTCCCTCTAACTCTTTCTGTCTCAGTCTTGCTCTATTTCATTCTTTGTGTCTGTCTGTCAGACACCCTTTTTTTCTTCTCTGTTTCTTTATGTTTTCTTTTGTTGTCTCTGTCATTGCTTCAAACATGTCAATACAATAATACCTCATAACTATTACTCGTTAAAATCTAACAGCCTAAATAAAGAGCCTGTGTTTTTTCTTGCTCAGTTTTTATGCTGCAATTCTGTGCTAATCCTATTTGTATGTGATACTCTCTTTGCTTAATTTGAACTGCGCTACACATTCCTCTGCAGGTGTAAAATTGGCACCAACCTGCACAGGAAAGAAGAGGTTACCGGTTCGTTGTGGAGGGATGGTGGGGGGTGGGAAGGGACAGAGAAGGATGGAGGGAGATCATTGCTAAAAATAGAGCAGAAGAAGCATGGAGTTTCAATGAGAAGGAAGATCTAGCACCATCAAGAATGAAAATGTTCCACATAAAGCCGTCTTTACAGGGGAGGGCACAGGAAGCAAATCCAGCACAGACCTGCAGAAAAACGTGCCAGAATAACAGTGTTTTTCCAGAGTAGAAGTTTACTACCAGGTAAATGTAGCAGAGACATGAAGAAAAACGTTCAAGATAAAGAAGTCTTTCTAGGGACTGAATAAATTTGATGCCTTTTGACTCAAGCTGGCTTACACTGAGCCTGGGCATCAAGTGGGAGTGAGAACACCACCAACTACGTGGTCAAGAAGTGATCAACTCAAATTCCAGTATCCTCCATCATAAATAAAAAACATGCCTTAAATGGCCGAGTCCTATAGCTTATCTTCCCCCCTCACATCTGCCAACCCAAGTGCTGTGGTGGACACAAGTAGGAAAAAGATGCAGAGGATGGAAAAGCTAAAGTAAGTTCAGTATGACCTCTACATCATGGACAGAAGCTGGAGCAACAATCGAATGCTGACCGCTGACCAATCCTGCTGGACAATCATGGCTGCCCCAGTGTTGTCTGATGTGAGAGCTTCCAAGTAGGCAAGTGCAATCCTCTGAAGAAGGAGTGTGGCTGTCTACATGGCATAATCACAATGTTCTCATCCAATGAGCTGCTCACAGCTTTATTTTTCCGTCCCATGCGAGACACTTAGTGAAAGGGCCAAACAAACGAGGCTTACACATTTCTGATCCAACATTTTTGTTGTTGTAGTTGAAGCAGAGGCATGTATCAAACTGGTGTACTAGTTAACTAGGGAAAATTAAATTCTCAGAAAGTGATGACATCATTTTTGCACAATTGTGTGTGTGTTGTCATTGTTTGAATATCGCCTGACCACTTGTGTACAAGCTTTCATGCCATATCTACACTGTCTACACAGGAAAATAAAAACCTAGTCGAGTTTGGTAGTAAAAGAACTGTCAGGAATTCGCATTTTCAGTCATCTCAAGAGCACAGATATATTACATTTTTCATGACAACCACTAATTATCAAGCTAACAGCCCCACTTGTAATGGCCGCTCAGCAATGCCAAACACGTTGTTTCCAGACCGGCTTTACACAGATGACATTCAGTTCGCCGAGTACAGCACGGTTAGCTGGCTGGTGGGGAGCAGCCTGCAGAAAACACCCCTTACCCTAACCTGCATTCACAGCTTGACCTCTGCATCTGCAGGGCCAGCTGTAAACTCCCCTGCCTCTCAAACCTAGGTAGCTTGCTCTGAACAGCCGTGTGCTAGCCACTTGGTTGTGAAGGTATATGTACCATGTGCCTGTGCAGAGTTAAGCTGAGATACACTAACATACACACAACAGCACACCGGGGTTTTGTTTCACACAGAACCAGTACATCCCTCTGCCTCTGCCTTCCCCCTGCAGACAAGTCCCCCCCAAATTCAGCTGAGAGACAAAAATTAATGGCTCTCTGACTTCCACACAACAAATCTTGATCGTCACAACAATTTTTGCTGTTGTAAGGACCAACTTTTGCCTTCCATAACCTCATTTTTGACAATATCAAGAACTATTAACCCCTCTGACACGCACACATACAGTTTTCCACAAATATAACCTACCCCAAAACACATTCACATGCAGACAAAACACACATATACCAGCTCAAAAGCATGAAAAAGACTCACGAGCCCCTTCCGGCGCCTACACACACTCATGTGACAGACCTTGGTGGCAGCGTAGTCAATCTCCTGGATGAGAAGATCACGGATCTGGTTGCTTATATTCTGGGCAATGTTGTGCTGCAGAACAAAGGGATCCTGCACCGCCAGTGCCTTCACCTGACACATGAGACAGAAACGACTGTGCATCAGTTTTCTCACAGGGTGCACTGACAAAGACAATTCAACCAACCATAATTTCAGACCATGAGGTGGTTCTGATTGTTGTTCATATCTGCTCATTTTTGTTGAAGTTTATTCACCTGTTCATTTTTGTTGAGGTTTATCCACCTGTTCATTTTTGTAGAAGTTTATCTCTTTCATCTATACATCAGACATTTTGACTTGTAGAGCACACTACTTCTGTGCTCAAAACCTTATCAGGCTCTGTCTCCAGCTCTGCCTATCCTAGCTCTAGGAGCAAGATAAACCTAACTTCTCTACTTTTCCTTTTTCAAATCACTGGCATGTCCATTTCCAGTTCCAAAACAGCTCTTCTATTTGAGGTTTCTTGTTAATGATATCTGAATTCCACATTGTGTGAACAGCATATGGACTTTGGCGATATAATTGATGGTTTCACTGTTGATCAACCATGGAACCAGGAACTTAGAAAGTGTATGTGGCAGTCACGTTTTGTCTGACACTCAACAAAATCAAAAGTGTTAATACTGTCTGCCTGAAACTCGTCTCAATTAAAAGCGGTAATGTTTCATTAATTGGTGCATGCATTCAAAACTTATTTAAAGCCCAACAGACTAATACACTTGATCACATTTAAGCGTCCCCAGCACAAAATGGACAGACGGGAACCTTTGAGAGATGATGCACTGAGCAGTGTTAAGACACACTGAATGTGACAGCAAATCTATCAAACCCATCATGCTGCCCAACAATCACTTCACCACCAAACTTCTGTTTAGTTTTTTTTTTCTAGCCAGTCATCTCTTCATATATGTATTCCTTATCTCCCTCCACTCCATTCCTCACTGTGTGAATCAGAAGGCTACTTGTGCACCACTCCTTCACTGCATCTTCCCCTGCCTCCCTGTCTCTGCCATCTACCTATATATACACACATCCTTATCCATCCTATTCACACATACACACACACATACATGCATACACTTGAACTCACTGACACACATATTTATTCACTCTCTCTTACACACTCAAATCTGTCACACATACACACACACATACATGTATACACTTGAACTCACTGACACACATATTTATTCACTCTCTCTTACACACTCAAATCTGTCACTCTCTTTTGTTTACAACTGCGCATTATCTTCATTCTACCTGCCTTTTCAGATACAACATGTACAATTTTTAGAAATGATTTACAGAATGTTCAAGGTTCAGAACAACTTAACCAATGTCCGTGTTCCACCCTTTTACCTTGAAGTCATTCAAATGAGGCGAGCTGGCTTTCCCATCAAGAAGTCATTGAGTGGCATAACAGTGCCTGTTCGTGTCAAAATCACACTGGTTGGCAGAGACACCTGGTGGTAGAACTGGAAAAAACCAATGAAGAAGTTCATCTGAAAAAAAAACAAAACAGCACACCCACACCACACACCAACATGCACGTACACATGCACGCACACACACACACACACACACACACACACACACACACACACACAGAGTGGGCTGCATTGAAGCATGTTGTACAGAATGTTTGTTGCATGAAAAATTTAACAGCTGAAGTTATTCTCATGTCATAAATTCTGTTAAACAAAAAAGGATTGTACTGCCCTTTGTTGTCCCTTTTACTTTAACACAACTGAATGGTGGGCTGTGTATACAGCCTTCACATAGTTGATACTGGTAAAGCATCTGTAAATTATCATATTAGACAGGCAGTCAAACACAACTAGGATGACGCCTTAAACTTTTCTGGATTTCGTCTTCTAGTAGCAACACCATCATGACCATTAAATGCAGATGTATTACGTCTGATCGGCCAAAGGCCTTACGGACATGGTATTGTTACAGACTGATGTCTGTAGTTTTAGCAGCAGTCTTGGGCTTGGTACTGGATGGGTGCTGTACTACCTTGTTCTGGTTTTCGTCTCAGTCTCTCTTCTTTCGCTATGCTGAACTGTGTCCAGCACTCACTCTTCTTCTGAGTGAACTGGTGTCCACTTTGCCGTGTTGGTCAGGCAACTGCCGGCATTGTATTGGTTGGTCTCTTTCCCCAGAAAAGGTCTGTTCTCAAGGCTACCAGGTAGCCTTCTTCATGCTTGGGTGGTGATGATGGTCCAATGCTGTGTGATGCTGCCTCAAAGAGGGGGAGAAGGATGGATGCCACTGGAGTATTGGTTTTCCCCTGAAAAAGGTCCTTGCTGACTATGGCCCTGAGGGCAATTTGTTAGCCCAAACCCCCAGAGAGGTGCCCACCACGCTGACCTGAAGACATGGAGGCCCAGGCCACGGCTATCGCAGTCATGTAGTATTCCATCGCCGACTGCTCACGTCTCCTGGTGCCGTGTCAGAGTCCCTCCAGAGAGATCTGCCACCTCTCTCTCAGCATTCCCTGCTACGCCATCAAGCAGTGAGTGTACTGACAAGTATAGGCCTCACATAATTCTCAGTCAGTGATGGTAGCATACAAGCTTTTTTCCCCTCTTTCACACACTGGATTTAGATGTAAAAATCTCATTCAAAGGGTATGGAGACAGGCTGACTGGACTTGGATGTAAAATCTCATTTGAAGGGCACAGAGGCAGGATGGAGGTGGAAAAGATGTTGACTCTTCGATGAAAATATCTGGCTCTCTGAATTGAGGAACTGAATGTAGGACCTTTGGATCAAGACAGCAGTTTCTTTTTACTCCATGCAAATTGTATCCCTGCCACCATATCAAAATAACAGCACAAAGCAAGAGAGAGAGAAAAAAAAGAAAAGACAGACAAGAGAGCAGACAGACAGGAGAGAGAGAGAGAGAGAGAGAGAGAGAGAGAGAGAGAGAGAGAGAGAGAGAGAGACACAGACAGACAGAAAGAGAGAGAGAGAGGAGAGAGAGAGAGAGCAAGAGGAGAGAGAGAGGGAACAAGCGAGAGAGAAACTCACCTGCAGGTTGAGTGTTGGTGGAGGGTGGCACAGCCTCTGGAAGGGAACAGTCCCATTCCTCTATGACACATTTCTGCCCTGGCTCTGCATGATGATACACACACAATATCCATATAAACCATCCTCCTTTCGTAACACATTTCTCTGTAAAGTGAAACGACTGCAGGCGGAAATCTAAACAAATCTTAATAAAATGTCAGCAAACCGCCCAGAGAAACGTGACAAAACGAGTCACAAGACAACACACAACGCGTTTCGACCTCTTAGGTCTTCCTCAGGTGAAATAAAGACGGACAAATTAGCTTTGATCGCTTCAGATTTTCAGTGACACCTGAGGAAGACCTAAGAGGTCGAAACGCGTTGTGTGTTGTCTTGTGACTCGTTTGTCCACGTTTCTCTGGGCAGTTCGCTGACATTTATTTAAGATTTCTCTGTAAGTCGTTACCAAAACTGAAAGAACCAACTGTCCATCTCCTTTTCACAATAAACAAACAAAAAAAATCTAATTTTTTTGTTATTGTAATGTAACCTTACCATAACATGGGGCAGTTTTGGTCTCAAAACACAGAAGAAAGACACTAATAGTCAGGCGTCTTTTCCTATACATGCTGAAGTTTTGCTTATCTGTGTTAACAAACAAAAATGTTAAATTTTGCTCTCCAGATGTACCTTTTCCCAGTTTCTGTGACAGCTCAGCCATACAGGTCCGGTTGGTGGCAAACTGCACCTGACATCATCGACCTACTGTCAGGTCCTTTTAGGCCATTTTTTAGGGCATGAGCCAGTCCGCCGACGGACAGACACATGAAGAGTAAGGGAGATGAGGGGGGGGGCGAAGTTGTTAGACCAGGAAGGAAGGAGAACCAAGGACAGCCGACAGGCAGTTAGTGGAAAGGACAGAGAACCGAGGGCCCGCAGTTGCATGCGACTGATTGCACGGCCACAGTGAAGTCCTCAGTTCTCCTTATTCCCTGGAGCAGCCTGTAGCTACGACAAACACCAGAACGTGAGTAAGTAGCAACAGTCTGCGGACCACGCGCGTGAGTTCCTCCTCGCCACAAACAATCGCAGCAGACAAGCTGGGTTGGTTGCGGCAGGGCCAGCCAGCCACTGCAAAACCATAAAAAGCCTTTGCTGTCCCACATGGTGAAAGACTGCTTGTACCCAATTCAATTCATTTTTTTTTGTTTTTTTTTGTTAGGGATTATCTCTAGAATTCGTATGTTGGCTTCCAGGGGATGGATTATTCACACAACAACACTAATACACATAACATCATGAAAGGATCTTGAAACATATGTGAAGCCCCATGCCAATCAGCTGTTTATGTTTATTTTAAAAAAAAAAAGTTTTTTTTTTTCCTATTCTGCACGCACTTTGGTCCTCTTTCCTAAAGATATTGCAGGTAGGGCGTTAACAATTCGGTACAATACCAAACATACTTTGTCCATTGAGAGAGATACAGAAACAGGGGATAGGTTCAGACACAGCAGAGTAAAAGAGAGGCATCAATAAAACACAAATTTGGAAGGCAATAAAACTGTCTCCCTTGCTTCAGATAATTTTCTAAAAGCTGCGCCTAATGCTCCAGCCGAACAGCACTTGGAACGGAAATATAGCTTCGAGTTTGCGTTTGGTAAACCATCTGGGCTTTGGGCCATTTTCAGTTGCCCCCCTGTTCACACAGGGGACAAACAATGGTCAAAAGAGCCTCCAGTGTAGGTCCTGCTGAAGGAGGGGATTTTGGAAAATAACGCGGCTTACAAGCGGCTACCCCCCCCCCTACACACTGTGCAAGAAGCTGGATGAGATTACACAAAACAGGGAGTTACTTTTTGAGTCAGTCTTAGTGACAGGCAATTTCCAATTCTGTTGTTGTTGCTCTGTTCCTCGTTGTTTGCCTTTTCTCCGCCCGCCTGTGCGGTGTGATAAACAACATGTCACTTTATGGGACCATTGGTTTAACAGGAATCTAAAAAAAAACCCCGAACTTGCTTTTTGACAGGTGGGTCTAAAAGATCCCAATCAGTGGGGGGGGGGGGGGCGGCGGGGGTGGCATAGAAAACATCGCGGAAAGAGTTGCGAATGTGGTGTGGAAATAAAAAAATTGTTCCCAACCGTTAATTTTGTTTTCCTCCGCAGCAGAATCATTATATATTATTTTTTTAAGCAGAATAACATAGAAGAACAACAATAGAAGAAAAAACAGCAAAAAAAAAAAAACAAAGGAAAAAAAAAAAAAAAAAAACACCACAAAAAAACCAGCAGTTAAAAGACGTAATAGAGTAACCATTTGTTGCCAGAAAAGAAGGAAGGAAACGTTGGTGATTAGCCCATCAGGTTGTGCATGTTTATGATTTTATATCTCAGACAGTAGAGAATGGAACACTAAAGATGAACAGATTAAGGAAACATCGATAGCTAGCGCAAGATAAACCATATTGTTTCTGTCTAGAAAGTTAGACAAGAGTCAAGTGTAAATATGGGGAACAAAATATGGGGGACCAGCGATGAGAGGGGAGGAGGTGGAACAAAAACAAAACAATTCCCTGAGATTCTTTTTGGGAAGTTCCTAAGCGGCATGCCAGTTCTCTGCACTTCTTTTCTTCTGAAAATTAATATCCAAAAGACTGTCAGGCAAGTGGTCAAGCTGATGAATTTGCATCCCGCACCTGCACACCCTGCCATTTGGTGAAAAACATTGCGTACAGTAGAATTGATATGAGGATTAGCTTTTCACGCTGAAAACTGTTCTGAAAAACTGTTCTGGGATCCAATTCTCAAGAATTTTGTGTGTGGTGCCGAGAAAAAAGACTGGTGTATTTGGGGGCGGGAAGGTCCTTTTCTCCCATTCATTTTTCCTAAAAACTTGACAAAAAAAAAAACTAGCAAGTGCCCAAGTGCACCATCAATTTTTGAAACTTTAAGTAAGTATAAAATGCCACCAAACTGGGTTAACCTTTTTTAACTTCTATAAGTGGTTTTCATTGTAAGGTATGTACCAAGCTGTTGAAAGGTTTGTAGACCAGCCACACGACACTTATGCAACATGGGGGTGCGGTAATGCACAAACTTAGATGTAAACTGGGGGTGTTAAAACACACACTTCCCCCTGCTCATCTCTCTCCCCCCAAAGATCCACTGCTAGGTCCAAAAAGGTCATCAAATTTTAAAATACAATTTAGCGGCACAGCCCTTGCAGTCTGATGTTTGGAATTTGTCTGTGTGTTTGACAGATGTTTATTGTACTGGGACTTGTTTCAGGGGTCGCTCACCTACTCTATGAAGTGATCTAAAAATGGACATGTATGTTGACAATAGGGGATTCTCCAGTCACTGTTTGCACAATCAATTTCATTGTGTACATTTTTATATCTAGTTTTAATAAATTAGCCTTTTGTTGTCCAATGCTGTCATGCCTAGGTGCTCTTTTACTACTTGTCCTTCCTGGTTTAAAATCAGTCACCATCTGATACTCAATTCACAAATTCTAAAAACACTTTTTTGGAGCGCGTTCTGAAGGGCAATGCAACAGGGCATTTAAACAAGATCTAAAACACCTTCAAAAACACCCTGGCCTTTACACTCAACTCACACCAAAATTGTGTCATATGGGAAACAAATTAACATTACAGGGCACTTTCAATGGAGATGGCTATGGGCACCACCCCACACGCAAGTTATCAAGAAGTGGCAAGCAAGGCAGACTTCGCTGAGGGCTAATCGTTGTACTGGTAAGGAGGAACCCAGTCTCTCATACAAAACACATAGAAAAAAACTGTGCAAACCATAAAAGGAAGGGAGAAACACGTTGCTGTAACATTATGAATTCGTGAAACTGCAGGTCGTCAATGTGAACTTGGAAAGCTTTTTGATAGTTGTGGAGTATAACTGTGTTTCTGAGCGTGGATTCGTGTGTTGTACAACAAATGTCCCCAAAAAGGTCCATATGAAAATAGGAAAGCACTCAGGTTTGCTACTGACAGAAATTGAAACTCAGTTCTCTCTGTCCCTCTCTTTTCTGCTCTGCCTCACCGAATGGCCCCTTCTCAGAGTGGGCCTTATTCTCCCACGCTAACTTTCACTTCAAGCTCCACAATCAGGCGCATCAGCCACAGCACAGGCAAGACTATCCTGTCGAGGCAGCCTGAAAGGGACGGAACGACGCTGTAGGCAGCCTCCCTGAAGACTTATCCGGTAGCAGCCTGAAGACTACCTATCCTGTAGCAAGCCTCAAAACCACTATCATGTAGCAGCCCGCAAGACTATCTATCTCCTGTCAGGCAAGCCTCAAGACCTATCCGTAGACAGCCTCAGCACCGTCGCAGTCCACAGGGAGCAATCACTATCAGCTCATCATGGGGGGCAAATCCACAGAGCAGGCAATCGCAACTGGCCTCCGAGTCACATCAGTCACATCGTGCCTGTGCCCGTTCTGATCTCACACCTGTAGCACACCAACTACTAGCCCCCTTTCAAACAAAAAACCACAATCTCTCACCAGCTGGTGAAGTGGTTAGCATTAGATCGAGGACTCCCGGCTGGGAGGTTCATGGGTTCGATTCCCATCAGAGTCATGTGGGTTTTTTGTGACCTGTTTTTGCCCCAACCACCGCCACTACCCAGAATTGAGTTTGCTAACGGGCTCCTCAGCTGGGAGACTGGGACCACACGTTTCTGACAGTGTTGCTCAAATTTCATGACCGACACCACTGCGGGTTGTCTGTATCTCTCGGGCCTGGTTGATGCTGGGATATATTTTAAAAGAAAGAGCGTCATGCTGTCTCAGAGTGGGAATGAAAAATCTATAGCATCGACTTCATCATCCTCATTCTTATCAATCAGCATAAAATAAAAAAGTCTCAAAAACTGTGGCCCTTCATGCCCTGCTCTCATAGTGACCTCAGTTTTGATGTCCTCTCCGCATCTGTGGCCTGGGTTTGATTCCGTCGGGGTCACTGGTATTGGCGATTCCATGGGGGCTGTCATAGGATGGACGTGGTGGCACCCTCCGGAGTGAGAGCTCACTCACGCCGGCTCCATGACTAGTAGGTGGCTAATAGCAGGTGGTGTCCTGCGTATGCTGGATCTGAACAGGCGCCACTGAACACCACCAAAGTGACTGGGCAGCAGTGCAGTGTCTCCTCTGGTGGGTTGCTTCTTGACGACTTGACACTGACTGCTCCCTGTGGATTGCTGGTGCAGGGGCTGCGGCAGGACTCACCGGACTGTGGATGTGGACAGGATGTCAGAATTAATGGCATGGGTGCACTGCCACCAAGGCGGCACAGAAGATGTGACAAGCAAAAAAAACAAAAAACAAAAAAAAAAAACACCGCCCCCCAAAACCAACCAAACTAATCTCTAAATCACAGAGCTAGCTGAATTGGAGTTCCTCTCTAGCATAGGCCCCCTTGTCCATCCAAAGAAAGTCGACAGTCCAAATGAACCTGCCGATGTTGACATGAACTCCACTACAATCACGGAGTGTGGAAAAGATAATAAAACTGAAGTACAATCACAACAGGGCATCAACAGCCACAAAATTTGAAAAAGCTTCTTCCTACTGGGTCTCTCTTTCCCATTCTTTTCCTACACGGTCTCTCTTACCTGTTGTTGATGGAGAGGTCGCACTTGATGCCTGTAGGGGAGTGCACAAAACGGACGATGGGGCAGCGCACGCTGGGCACGAAGCACCTCCACACAGTGATGAGCGTGCTGCATGAGGATGCGCGACATCAGCTTGACACGGTGCACCAGGGACAGCTGTCTGAGCTGGGAGGGCATGAGGGGGCCCTCTGTGGGTCTTCAGGGACTGGATCTCTCCCGGATGTAGGGCAGATTCACTGGCTTCAGCTGTCACAACAGTGAGGGCTTACACTGTTGAGCAGCTGGTAGGTGTAACACTGACACAAGCAGCAGAAATAAGAGAAAACAGAAAGAACATTATTTTTTGGAAGCTGAAACTGTTCAGCGGAAACCCTGGTTTTTGACAATCATGTATTTCACATTAGCATGAGGATCTCCTGTCTCACACAAATTGGTCGATGTTGAATGGTCAACATTTAGTCAGATCTATTTCCTTATTCTGCCTCTCGCATGATACTTCGAGAGGCTGTTGGGATTCTTTCTTTTCTTTGTTTTTTTTTTTTGCTTGCTGTCCTATCTTCTGTGCTACTTCAGTGGCAATGCACCCACAATGCTCATTTCTGACACCCATTACCCACAGCCACAGCCCAGCCAGACCCTGCCACAGCCCTGCACTGGCAATCCACGGGGAGCAGTCAATGTCAAGTTGTCATGAGGCAATCCACCAGAGGTGACACTGCAACTGCTGCCAAGTCACTTCGGTGGTGTTCAGTAGTGCTTGTTCTGATCCAAAGCATACGCAGGACACCATCCTCCATGCCCCCTTCTGATGATAATAATTTACTTGGTCATGGAGCTGGCGTGAGTGAGCTCTCCCCTCCAGAAGGCACCACCATATTCATCCAATGACAGTCCCCATGAACTTTTTGCCAGTACTGGTGTTCCTGACGGAATCAAACCCAAGGCCAGATGTTGACAGGGAAATTGAAGCTCTGGTCACCATGAGAGCAGAGCATGAACAGCCACAGAACCCTGAGACATTTTTTTTCATTGCTGATTGATGAGGGAGGAAAGGAACAATGAAGATGATGCTATGTTTATTCCATTCTCTGGTCAGCAGACATCGGGACTGCATGAGCAGGGGGGTAGTACGCTATGTTACTACTTTCATGTGTTAACCACGCCCCCCATTTAGGAAGGATAGGACCACAGACACTGCAGGTCTTTCCCCAACTGAGCCCACCAGCACACCTTCAACCTGGGGTATGGGTAGGGATCGCCGTCCCCGATCAGGATAGAAAAATCCTACATGTAATAAATGGCTCCGGCCTTCCAGAGGAATTGAATCCATTCCATGATCTCCCAGCCAGCAGTCCACAACACTAAACCAACATTGCCACGCATGATGGATGATCCCTAATGACTTGGCTGTCAGGTTCGTGGGTTTTTCGCGGATGGCCCATGGGTGATGGCAAATTACACAGAACTGGGCTGGTGGTTATAACACTTATGCTAAATATAAGGCTCGGCCTTCCCCCCTCTGCATCATTACTCACACTGCTGTCTACCCTCCAGAAATTGAAAACCCGTTAGTATTGTCCACGGAGAGTAAAATTTTTTAGTATTCTCTTCCCTGACAAAAATCTCAACTTTCTTCGCAGCCCAACTCACTGCGCTGCTGCACTGTGCTTGTGTTCTCATACTCAAACACTCACACCAATTATAGCACAAGTGCACTACACCACACTCTGCACTATCTAGTTGGACCATCTCAGCTAAAAAAAAGCAAAACAACAATATTATGTTTGCCCGTCCACCCTTTGCCCACCCACCCCTCCCGCCCACACACAACCCACACACACACACCCACACACACAGAGTCCACACACATCCCCTCCCCTAATTTTTCTGGGGTGGGGGGGGTGGAGCGTATGTAAAACAATAGACGTTAAAGTGACAGGTGGTGACACACCACCTTGAGCAAAATTTTGCTGTCACGAGGTGTCAGGAAACATGTTTCTTGAATATTGTGGAACAAGACTAACTAATGGTCGTTGACCAGGGGACTGATTTGCATCATGCCACCAGCCTTCACTACACATCATGATCATCCTCAACATTTGTCACCTGCGTGCTCCAGGTTCCCCCACTAGACTTCGCCTTGGCCCTTTTTCAATGCTTGTACAACTGAAGGTGTTCCTTTCATCACTTCTGATAGTTTTTTATGCGCGATTTTGACGAAACATTGCCTTATTGTCGTCGTTTGCCGCCCTCCATGAGCACAACAAAAAAACCTGTTTCGACACAAAGTGCCACCACACGAAAGTTCGAACCTTTTTTTAGCTTGGTGACTAACCATTCCCAAGTTTGTGTGGTATGCATTCAGGAAAAGTTTGGCTCCCCTCGTTTGGCCATCTTCCTTTTCAACATCTATCTCTTCATCACTCTCATAAATTGCACAATTTCACCTGCGTTGGCGGCATTCTCTTCTTAGTGGATACAGGGTGTAAGTCACTCACTATAAAAGATGGCTGACCCATGGTGTAAGCAAGTACCGCCCCAACTGGAACTCTATGGACCAATAGCTTTTTTTTTTTTTTTTGGCGCATCTTCAAACAGGAAATATGGGCTTTTTTCTTTTTGCTTTTTTTTTTTTGTATCCAATTGGTGCCGATTTTTGTTATTTTTGTCTTACTCGAGCCTTCATTTAAATTCGTATTTTGTCCATTCCAGTCAAAGTTTCGTGTAAAAATACACTAAAAAAAAAATCATAGTGGGTAGGACAGGTCCTGCATCTATGACACAACTTCTTAAAAATAGGCTACAACAGACAATTTGCGTGACTGATTGCCGTGTGCCACATGCTGCAAAACTTCAACAACGGCGGCCCCAAAAGGAAATGACTGCCTGGCCTCTGTCTAGACCTCTATTTGTACTATGAATGGAAACTTCTGCCCTGCTAGTCCTGTGGTGAGTTGAGTTTAGGTATCCTGATGAGGAGACTCAGTTATCTTCAAATGTTGCAAGTTGGCTGTAGCTGTGCAGACCTGGCTGTTGAACATCGCAAATATGAACTAGCACGCGACAATTTTTTCTACTTTGGGCTTCTTTTTCAATTTTTTTTTGTCTTTCTTGAAAAATTCAGTAGGTTGTCTATGTTCTGCAATTGGGGGCCAATTCCGGTCATGTTCCAGTCATGTTCGATTACACTTTTCCCGCCAGTTCTCACCTTCAGCACCAGCCCCTCCCCAGTCTAGGTGGCCATACACCTTTCGGAAATCTCCCATCCTCCCACCTGGGACACATGAAACCAGAAACAGGTGGATTCCTGGGGCCATTTTCCATTGTTATCAGGGACCAATACAGAAAAAGAAACTCAAGGGCGTGCCGCAGCCCTGCAGATATCCTGAGATCATCTGGAGATGGACTCCCAACCATTGCATTTTTTCTACCCACAGTAGCGCCCACGGAGAGACAAAAGATGATCGTACTCTAAAAAAAGGCGAAACAAACAGTTCTGGTCAACAAGATGGTAGAATTGGATTGGAGCGTGGAGGTTTTTCATGGTCCCCATATGTTTCCTTTGAAATGTGGTACGCTCTACTTCTTCTTCAATTCCCATTCTGCCTCATCCAGCACCCTCATTTTTCAAACCTGTTGTTTGTTCCCCTTAAACTAACTTTGTTAAGGGACTATGTGTTTCATACTGATCCGGAGGAAATGTTTGCCAGTACTTGTTTTCTACTACCACTTTGTTTCCAGAGAAAGAAAACGGAAAGTTACGAAAAGACAGTTAAACAACAAAAAAAAAGCCCCTGGTACACCCACCTTGGTGCACCCACCTTGCATGAGAGTTTCCCTCCCCTCGCCAGACTCTGACGTCTGTGTCATGCAGATCCAGAAAGAGTGTCCATGTCACAGCCCTTCAATGCCAAAAAAAGCCGTTGACTGACGACCCCAATCCACCTGTGAATGGTGACCCCAATCCATGCACGCTTGAAACAACGATATAGCCACACATGGCACAAAAGTCATTCTCCAAAAAGCCATATATTCTCGATAACAACCTACACCCTCCGAACCCCTAAGCTGCCCGCTGTGACCAGAACACCATTATCACAGTTCTTGCACCAACTCCTTCACCTTCCCTCCCTATTCATCCCCTACCCTCTCACGGCGTGATCACATTCCCTCACCTTCAATGTTCACCTATGACCCAAACTGATGAATGATGCCTGCTAACAGACAGGACTTATTCAATTATCAAAGCCCCATCCAAACTGATTCACTGTGATCACCCTTTGGACAGGTACCAGTAAACCCTTTCGTAGACCTAAGGCTCGGGTCACTGGCAAACGCTGTTAGTCCTTGT
>JADBJO010031341.1:0-16863 GCA_016801955.1 Conus betulinus | reverse complement strand
CACTATCATCATTCCCTTCATTAAAAAAAAAACAGACAAAATGAATTACATAGAATTAAGAAAAATGGAAAAAAACAAACAAACAAACAAACAAAAAAAACACCTCATACCTGTTTACAACATTCGTTATATTTCCTACTAATACTAGCATTAATAATAATTATTATGGCTCTACAGAGATTTCTGAATTTTCCAGCTTAACCACTTTTTTCCATTCCAGCCCGTCCTATAGCCCTCACTGTAATTACTGTAATTGGTACAATATCCACAGTTATTATCAAAAACTATTAATATACATACCAATGTTTAATAGACCTCTTAGATTTCCTTTCTTTCCATAATTTTATACATTCAATCCCTCCTCCCCTCGGAGTTTTGCCCCCCCCCCCCCCCCCTAGTATAGTATAGGACCATATTTTTCATGACTATTATGAAAAAATTGTAGTAGTGATAGTACTATCACTACCATTAAACTCGCCATCGCCACATTTATTCAAGTTGAAACGTGGAGGGGTTACCACATGGTCGGCTGGGGTTCCGGTAGGTTTGGCCTCGGAGGAATGAAAATGGCTGATCGCTGGCCACGAATACAACAAGAGCAACTGTCCAAACATACTCTATCCCACACCGATCAAAAACCAAAAGTGACTGAATATGTTAGAGACCTCGGCAGGAGGGACGGGATACACAGAAGATAACAAAACTCTTTCAGATCGGTCCAAACAACAAAAAACGTTATTCTTTAGAGTGTTGGGACTTGCAATGATGTGAGACACAACATTTTACAGCAGAGCTATTGCAACAGTGAAACGACTGCATGTCGGAAAATCTAAATCAAATCTTAAAATAAATGTCAGCGAACCGCCCAGAAGAACGTGGACAAACGAGTCGCAAGACAAACCACAACGCGTTTCGACCTTCTTAGGTCTTCTTCAGATGCAACAAAATGAAAACAAAATAACGAAAATGCACTTAGGCTTTGATCGCTTCTGTGTTCCTTCAACGCCTCCTTTTCTTGCGCTGAACGCAGAAGCGATCAAAGCTAAGGTGCATTTTTCGTTATTTTGTTTCAGTTTTGTTGCACCATGAAGAAGACCTAAGAGGTCGAAACGCGTTTGTGGTTGTCTGCGACTCGTTTGTTCAACGTTCTCTGGGCGGTTCGCTGACATTTACTTAAGATTTATTTTACGCAGATTCCATGAAAATCTTGTTCAGAGATGTTCCGCCTGATAGGCGATCTTCGAGTTCTGAAAGAAGAGTAATATTTTTCATCGGATCTGAGATTTTACAGTGGAAAGTTTTTTTAAACAAAATTTCGGGTAAGTTTTTAGAAGATATTTTTTAAAGAGTTGTGTGAAGTGAATGACTGCAAGTTGATTTTAACGTGGTAAACCAGCCCTGATATGGCCCTTGCGGTCGGCTGGGCTGTAAGCAACATTACCTTACCTTACATTTTGCCACCGCCACTAAGACTGTTGCCACGGACATCCATGCTGTTTAAGAAATCCTCTAACCCACTATCCTTTCTCCTTACTACAACTGCTATTGCCATTATTATCACCAAAGTGTGGTAGTAATGCTGTCTTTATGTATTTTTAAAAATATTTTGATCATCATCATTATCATTATTTGATTCCTATGCAGTTAATATATTCCATCATTACTACCTTGACTCACACATTATCTCGCTTCTGACAACCCTCGTTTTCATTCAGCGCCTATCTTACGCTGAAAGTGATTGAAGATAAGTGATTGTTCGTTCGTTTTGTTGTCCTGATTGTTTTGTATCTTGCCTGAAGAACACCTAATAGATCGAAACGCGTCGTCCTCTTACCTTGATTCGTTTGTCCCGTTTTTTTTTTTCTGCGGTTCGCTAAAAAATTCATTTAAGAGTTTCTGACGAATTTACAGATAGCAGCTGGTGGCAATTTCGCAGCACTTTGATAATAGATAACTACAGCGTAGAAACAATCACAGCTCAGTTCAACACCACAATGACTGATGCAGCCAAGGACATTCTTGGGAGAACGTGTTGAAAAACCCAGTCATGGGTAAAAGATTAAATACTTCACAACGTGCGACAAGCGATGACACTTTGATGAAAAGAAACGTGATATTCCCACAGGACCTGCAGCTTATATAATGTCAGCAAACAAGATCAGAAGGACATAGGAAAGGCCAAAAGAGACTGCACAGAGATAGAAAAAAGTCTGGAGAAGAACAACGGTGGACGAGCGTTCGAAACTGTGAAGGACCTAGCAAAACCAAGACAACCAAGTGTCACCACCATCCAACACAAAGCAGAAAACTGTCCTGGCACAGATTTCATGCTCAAGAGCAAAAGCCCAAAAAGAAGCAAGTGTCCCCTACCATCCAACACAAAGCAGAAAACTCTCTCTCACAGAAAACATGCTCAAGAGGTGGACAGAAGCCACTACTCAGACCTCTAAAAATCTACCATATCAGGAGACTCCATTGTAACAAAATGGCGAGAATCGTCCCAACAATGAATGTTCGTCATTTTAAGAGAAGAGGTAGAAAACAGCCATTAGGGGAACCACTGAGAAATGGGAAAGCGACTGGAATCGACAAACGTTCCCGCAGAACTGATCAGAACAGGGTGTCCCCCCCCCCCCCCCCAGTCAACTTTTTATCCCCACTATCATCTGCCATAGAATATCTCGCAGACTGGTGAGGTTGCCCAAACACCGCGGACACTATGGCCTTCTCATCATCACCCTCCCCAACTGAGCAACGTGCTCCCTATGTCCCGACACAGTAGAACAGATAAACCTGAGCAGTCACGGCAATATAAAGTGATGCTAAACGTTGTGATTTCCAAATTAGACTGAGCCTGAGACGGGCCGATAGAAATCTATACGTGGAGGAACAAGGCCTGTCTTCAGATGCGGAAGTAGCACAAAAACAAGAAACCCACATATTCAACCTACCGAGTTTCCTGTTTGACAAAATACAGTCAGTCATCAGGAAAAAAACATTTTTCCACTTTTCACATCGACTTTAAAAAGGGCCTTTGTCCCCCCGGCTGGCAATATGCGCTTTGGGCCACTATCATAGAGCTTACTGTATGGGACTCTCCAGCAGGCTATACCAAAACTGCAGTATGGGATGACGAGCGATTTCACAACACAATGAGAGCAGCTTTTACCAACCAGCCAGCCAGTGTACCCCATCCGCCATGGACAAAAGTGTGTAATTGCGTCGCAGACTCCCGGCTGGGAGGTGGGGCCGTGGGTTCAAGTTCCCATCAGAAGCCATGGTGGGATTGCGGTCTGCCGACCGGCCTCTACACGGAAGCTGAGTTTGCCTTAACGCCTCAGTTTGGGAAAGGACTGGTACCACACAGTGAGATGTCAATCACTAAATTTATGCCATCTCTAGCGTTGTATGCGTCAAATTTCCTGACCAAACGTTCAGGTGTCTCTTATCTCTTGGGTCTGGTTCCAGAACGGCTTTTGAAAGCCTAGCTTGGAGTACAGGGCCCCCTGATCATGGCAGCGTCGGACCGGAATGGTTTTCCATAGCATTATCGTCATCATCCTCATTCTTATCGATCAGCATTTTACAACAAGATCTCAAATTCCTGTTTGCCCTTCATGCCCTGCTCTCATGTTGACCTCGGTTTTGATGTCTTTCTCCCCTTCTATGCTCTGGTTTTTTTGATTTCGGGTCGGGGTTCACTATTATCCTGCAATTCATGGGGGCAGTCGGGTTAGACGGTGAGCTTGCTGCTGAATGGGGCCGGCCGTGGTCCTGTGGTTATGTGGGAGGGAGGCGGTGGAGGGGGGGGGGGGGTGTTGGAATTACGCGGCATGGGCGCACATTCACCACTATGTTGTCTCCAAGCGCTACCAGAGAGTAGAGACCGATCAGAGAGGAGAGACCGCAGCATAGAGATACGAGAGAGCTAATATAGAGAGCGGAGGTGAAAACACCACACACACACCCACCCCACACACACACACCCACACGGCCCACACACCACACCACACATTGATTATCAACGGATCCAGTCACTTTCCAGAGCAAGTTCCTTACATCCACCTCAATTACTCAGTACTTTACCTCCATGTATCCCCTCTAAAAAAAACATGGATTTTCGTAGTGTACTTTAGTGCTTCATCTTACACACAGTTTACAAACTATCGCCATTCCAGATTGATTTCTGTCCAAGCGTCTACCAGGCAAATTGGGATAGTAACCAGCCATAATTAACAGGTATGTGGCCTCTGTTCATTGTTATCCTTGTGTGAGAATGACTAGCTTGCAATTTCTCATTTCTTCTTTTTTGAAGCCAAAGGTACACTTCCATCAGGAAAAATCAGAGGAGGGCTAAATGTACGTCACTCTAAATTTTTAATCTATCAGAGTTGTTTACATGACGCAAAACTTAGGGAGAATGATTTCTTCCAATCAATACCACCTACGTTTGCCATTTCAGTTTTTTGTTTTGCAAGCAACTGAGTGCAGAAAACATAGCATCATTTACCATAACACACGGAAACACGAGGAATTATTTACAACAACAACACCCAACAAAAAAAAGACAATTGAATCATGGAAATGAAAACACCTTGCTTGGTATCATTTAAAATGTGTGGGATCCGTAATATCAAGTGGCACACGGGGAAGTCATCGTGGAACTGTAAGAGGTCTCCTCTTAAACAGCAAGAATTTAATTTCAGGAAGTCTGCTGTTTTGTTATTTTTTACCTTTGCTTTGATTAGTTCTTTTTATCTTAAATCATCATGTTTCGACTTCCCTGTCCTGTGACGCATGGGGCCTGAGGAAAGAAATGTCTTCCTCTGAATATTGCGCACTTCATTAGAATTTTTTTTTTTTTTTACTTGCACAAAATGTCCTTGATGGCGGGTCCTCTGTTGGGTAGGCCTTCCCAGAAACAGCAGCAATGGAAGAAAGAAACTGAGAAATATTGAGGAACACTCTTAGGAAAAATCAAACGAAACAAGGACAAAAACCACAACATAATAAACTATGGTAACGGCTAACCGTTCTATTGTCCCAACTGGACCAGTTGTATGATTACTCTTTCACAGAAGGCACTGTTTTCTTTTTCTTACATTATGTTAAAAATGATCACGCCAGACCAAATATAAGCAATCGAAGTAACCATAGTAGCATGGCAATGGACTATTATGCCTGTACCTTTTTTTTTTTTTTTTTTTAAGCTTTCCTGCGTAATAACCATTCTTTCTTGTTCATCTCCTTCCACAAAAACACCTGCCATGTTGTACTGGTAAGATGCTCAGGCTTCAGTCCCATTCCTACCTGGTACCCAAAACTGAATCATTTGGATAGTCGAAGATCAGTAAGCCCACACGCACATTCCAACAGGATAAGGCCTCCTTTACTGTGGCAGCTGGCTGCTCAAAAAATGACCCCGTTATTGCTACTGCGAACCATGCATGGACAAAGATCAAGGGGGACAGCGTAGAAGGACCGGGCCTAAACCACAATTTTCATTTTCCACATGACGATCGCCAGAATCCCAAATCTGTAAACAATCACCATCGACAAGGAGATAATCATGTGTTACTTATGGAACTTTTTGCCGTCCCTCCTCATTTCTCGCTTTTTAAAGTGATAGTGCCGTTTGCTTTCTTCTCATTCCGCTCACTTTTGTGGAGAATATGCCGCTCCTACGCCAAATTGGTAGGATTCCCCCCAGTTTCCCGGTGTGCCTCCACTTAATGCGGTCCGTTTTCCTGTATCACAAAAAACACATGTCGCACTTATCGTGGGATCTCAGTTTAAAGTTTCCCGCGAATAGACCTTCGTCGATCCACATCATACACAGTTCCAAACCTGTTCCAAAAAAACCTTTTGATTACACGCCAGCTTGTCCCTTCCTGTTTTTCTAGGAGGCCCTAGAAGAGGGACGTTGTTTTGGTCATTGCTTTGAAGTTTGTCCGTACTCGACGCCAGGTCGATGGTTTTTTTTTCAGCAGCGTGGTCGTGGTTCCTGTTGACAACGGTCATCCAGCTATCCACCAGCCCCTCTTACTGCTCCTCGGCCTTTCTGGCAGCATAATGTTCAGGCCGGCAGAACGCTTGGTGCCCCGCTTGGACCTCATCAAATTCATGGTCCATCAGCTGGAGCAGGTCATGGGACGAACAGACACGGTTTCGTTCGCTGTCCTGGTCAGGTGGCACCTCCTGATGGCTGACACCAGCTCATCCCTGGGGGAGAGAAAAGTGGCCTGTCTGGTGTCGTCAGGGCCTTGGGATGGATTGGACCACAATAGATGAGAAGGCTCCCCCAGAAACATATAGGACAGAAGCCAGCATGCCACAACACCGTTCCACTCTCCTTTTCAGCTTCAGTATGGACACTCACATTTGAAGTTTCTGTCTAGCATGTTAAGGACACGAAAGCCACGAAACCAGGCAGAAAAGAAACCACTCCAGTGACCCAAATCTGGGAGGAATACTTCAATAGATTTACTGTAAACAATGGAAGACAATGGACAGCTAATAAGTGCGACTAGACACGCGATTGCGGCGAAAACTCCCGTCCATGGCCCTTGAGAGAAGAGAGAGAGTGAGAGGAGAGAGAGAGAGAGAGAGAGAGAGGAGAGAGCGAGAGAGATGTTGTGCACACATACACTCACACACGCACGCGCGCCGAACACACACACCAAAACACATCATACCTACTGTGACTGATTGGATCACAGCTATAAAGTCTGAGCATAACTTGGAGGCCGACAGCCGAAACCAGGACACATTATTCGCCCTTTTGCACATGTGAGACACACATCCACTCGTCACTTTGATCGAGGCAGTCCGGAACGCCATCACATCTGGAACAACCATATAAAGATAAAATTTACATTCATTTTTTTGGTGTCAGCCCCCCCTCTCTGATATGCTTACTGTTGAACTGTGTGAGTTTTGAGACTACACTGATCAATTTGTTTGGGTAACATTCCAAGAAAACCATTGTGTAGCAATTGGGTACACAGATAAGAATTTCCTTTTTGATTAGTTTTTATGGACTATTATTATTATAATCAAATTTTCAATCTATTTTAGCAATTGTACATCTCAACTCAAATCTCACCAACATCAAGTCAAGATTCATATTGGACAATTACTTTTCCCCCCACTTTTTTATTGTGATATTTGAGAAAGAAAACAACCAATAAGACATTGTCGCAACTATTTAAGACTGCAAATGACAGTTTTATCACATTACTCAGTATGTTTACGCCATCTCTGGTCATTAACATTAGCAGACTGGAGAACATCCTCGGCCATAAATAACATAAACCAGTGGCACAGTCATGGAAACAAATGTGCAGCACAAAGATGGAATCAGATTTACCTCTTTATGTCGCATTTCAGCTTATCATTTTGAAATGCAGTAAGCATATAAAAACTTTTTTCATTTGTGATTGGATGTCAATCATAATGGATTCACAAACAGGCCCTAGTGACTGGGGTAATCTTTTTCTCATTATACTTTCATTGCACTCACTTTCTAAACATGTATACAAGTACGGTGTGAGACTGAATTAAAAAAACCAACAAACGAACGAAAAAGCAAAATGTACGTACAGAGAGAATGGCAAAATAAATCCAATAACAGCAAAATGTAAACTAAAAAGGTGTTGCATACTTATCTGTACGCAATTCACTCACAATGTTATTGGCTGGAACTTCCTCTCCTCTCCTCCACATCTACATCTGCCCATTCTCTAGCTGCATTCATCCTCCTTCTCCCTGTCACACTTTTGTTCTTTTCTCATCCCTCCTCTACATTCTCCTTCAGCTACACACACACCACACACACACACACACACACACACATACTGAGTGGTGCTCTTCGTCCGTCGAGTCGACAAGGAACACTTCAGTCATCGCGGCTTTGGGGGAGTGGTGGTGGGGGGGGGTGGGATGTGACGATTTGTGGTGGCCGGCGGGTGTGGCCGATGCGTGTACGGAATGTGCAAATGACAGCTTGGAAAACAGAATGCTGGTAGATGCTCTCTTGATTGCTTGTGCGGGCTTTCCTTGCCTGTCTCTTCTGTTGCGCAGGAGCTGTCCTCCTTTCTTCACATGGACTGGCGTTTTGTGGATAGAGTAGCGCCATCTGGGTCCGATACATAGCAGTTTGTTTCTATGTGTCAGGGTTGATGTTCAATGTTTTCAAGGATGATTTGAGAGTGTCTTTGAAGCTCTTCTTCTGACCTCCAAGGGAACGCGCATGTTTGTTGCAGCCAGCCATAGAGGAGTTTCTTGGGTAGCCAGTGGTCTGACATTCTAGCTATATGACCTGCCCATTACAGCTGAGACAGCATCATGATGATGTGGATACTAAGCAGGCCTACTTGGTCAAGCACCTCTGTCTTTACAATTTGTCCTGCCGTTTGATGTTGAGCAATCTTCTGAGACAAGTTGTGTGTATGTGTTTCACACCGTGCCGAGGAGTGTAGAGAGAAGAACTGCTCTGTACACGTTCAGCTGGTTTCTAGACTGGTGCCTCTTCTATTCCGGACATTGGTGTGAAGTTTGCCTTAGGGTCGCACTTGCCTTTGCAAATCTGACGCTCATTCTTGTCGATGGTGAAAGTTCTGGGGGACAGTGTGACAGTGCCAAGGTAGGTGAATTTACTCACTGCAGTGGGACAGTGTGCTGCCAAGGTAGGTGAAATTTACTCACCGCAGGGAGTCTCACACCCTCGACGGTCCAATGTTAGGCTCATGGTTACGGGTCTGCCTGGCATGGGGTGATTGCAGACGACGTCCGTTTCTTCTTGTATTAATGGTGAAACCGAAGTTGAGAGCAGGCTATGTGTGAACTGTTTGATGCAGCTTAACATGTGAATTTCTTGAACAGCATTTGACGGACATGGTCATAGGCAAGCAGAAAGGCCTGAGGATGTCTGCCATTACATTATTTTGCCTGGGAGCCTCTGGGGTTAAACAGGCTTTCATCTGTTCTGAGTCTGATGTCGATGCTTATGTCTCCTTCTTTGAGACCATCAGTCAGCATTGCAGAGAACATAATACGTAGGGCAGAATGGGTACCAAAAACAAAGCCTGGAATGGTTTAGATGTCTCTCCTCTGTCCTGAATTCAGGTCTGCATGCTGTAATGCAGTTGCCACACCATAGAATTGAATTTTGGAGGGTATTCGAATTTAGCAATGATCTCTACCACAGACCCCTCTCTAATCGAAGTTATCAAAGGCCTTGTGATCAAAACCACATAGGTGTGAAAAAACACATCACCCAGCATTTTGTTCCCGACATTTTTTGGAGATGTCCTTGTAGAAAACTGCCATATCAATGGCTCTTCTGTCTTTTCCTGAAAGCCCACACTGGCTCCTCTGGCAAAAGCTATGGGTCAAAGTTGTGTTATAAGGCGGGTTCAGTAGAATCTTGGAGTGTATCTTGCCTGCTATAGAAAGGGAGGGGATACCCCTCAGTGGTTGTCACAAGCGCTGGAATTTCCCTTGGCGCTTGGACAAATGTATTATATGGCATCTTAAAAGTCAAGGGGCACTGGCTCTGCCTGCCACACATCACAAAAGTAAAAAAAAACAGTGAAGCTTTTTCAGTCAGAGCCAGTTGCCATGTTCTTTGTAGACCTCAGCTGTATGGAGTCTCAAACCAGGAGCTTTTCCAACTGGACAGCACTGGGTCTCCAAGAGGGTTGGTGGTTCATCTCATTTGTTTGTTGATGGGCGCTTGAAAAAGCCAGTCAATGGATCTTGGTCTAATTGATGAAAAAATAAGCGGTTTAGTACGCTTTTATATGTGCACAGCCCAGTGTTCCAAAGATCTTTTCTAGCCTGCCGAGGATGCAACTTCGGCTAGTTGGCATCTTCTATCAGCGCTGATGATGCAGCCCATAAAACTTCTTTTAAGGCATCATAAGAGTTCTTCATATATCAGCCTGTTAGCATATCCTTGGATTTGGTCACCATTTCTTGTCAGCCATGTGTCTTGTGATCTTTCATAGTTTTCCTCTTGAACTGTTCTCTGTATGTTATTGGAATCATCCCTTTTGTGGGTGGTGACCTCGTTCACTGAGGTAAGCTTTGTGGACGAAGATTTTCCTCACCAATAGTTGCTGGATGTTATCGGCAGTGTCGCATCAAACCGTGTGTTTCTTGTCTGCTGGCCCAAGGGTCTCTGTTAGGCTGTATTGTAAATCAGTTGGTGGAAGTGTCGACCAGCTGGCTTCCACATTCCTCGTCATCTAGAAAGGCATGTTCCAGGTGTTCTTCCAGAGTGTCTAGACGCAATCTGCTTGGGTTTCTGAGTAATTTCTTAGTTTGCATGAACATTAAGCATCTTGTGAGCCCTTCCTGTACCTTGAAGTCTTATCATGGCTGTAGATTTTTGCGTTGACGCATGTGCTATTGGCAAACGGGTCATTTCTGTCATTGTGTAACTTCAGGTGGATGTGGCCAACAACTCAACTTGCAACTGCTTGCTTCTACTTACTTGCCTGTGGAGATACAAACACATGGCACTTCTGATGCATCCTTCATAGCAGGAGTATTGGGATACCAGCTTGTCAGTGTACCCTACCATGCTGCTTTGCTTTAGTGTTCCCATCGCACACAGGACTGGTTTGGTGATGATGATCACAGGGGATGGATGATGATGGTGGATAGTGATGTTGCTCAATGACTTGTGTTTTAAAGTTTAGGAGGGAGTTGCTTCCGCACTTCGGTCACCCAACCCTCATGCCCTCCACACTCTTTCATCACAAACCATCTGATTTCGCAGGTATTCACCAGTGAGAAGCTTAGTGGTCACATTTGATGGTCCAAAGTATGGGAGACTTCAGCCCTGATAAGGACTTTGTGCAATTCACATATCCCACCAGAGATGCTGGCCCCCCCCTCTACCAGACATCCCATACACCCCGCAACATGGAATACCGTCTATTATCTTGCCCCCACCTTCCTCTTCTCTCTCTTTCTCTCTCTCTATCTCTCCTTCTCTCTAACACTCGGGCTGGGTGGTGAGCTTCAAGATCTTCAGGTCGACGTGTTCAGTGCGTTGTTTGTTCCCACAAAATGGATTAGTTTTGACAGTTTTGAATCATCGATTCCTCCAATGATGTTGTGGAACTCATGTGTTAGCGTTAAGGTTCGTTCCGATTTATTGACTGATTTTTTGGTTTGGATGTTTGATCGGATTAGACCTTATATCGACTCCATTTACAAGATTTGATCGACATACCCTAATAGGGATTTCCAAATGTGAACAGTTTTTTTGGGGGGACCTGTTTGGCTGACAGCAACTCAGCATTGTGTGGCGGGGCACTGGTGCACGGTGTTCGTTTGTTCGTGAGGGGTATGGAAAAGGGAGAAGTTGTGAGTTTGGCAGCTATGTTTAAAGCAAAGACTGGTTGGCTCTTAAGGGGGTCCGGGACTATTGCTTTCGCATCAACTTTTCTTGATGCTTTTTGAGGTATCAATGCCATTTAAAACAAACACCCAGCAGGCCGGCTGGACAATATTCCGCCAAACACCTTCCATTGCGTCCGTGTCGGTGGTCGGCGTTCTGCTTGTACCAGTCTCTGATGTAAACATGCCCACGTAACCGTCTTTTCTTCTTATGTGGTCAGTGGTTCTGTCACCCATTGATGGGATTTCTCAAAGATTATCAATCAAACAAAAATTCTCAGGTTTGGGTAATCCCATATAAAGGGTTGAATTCTGATGGCGTCCTGGATTTTAGATTCGGCAGTTTGTCATTTCGGATTGGACGCTCTTGTCCTGCTTTTTTTTTTTTTTTTCCCAGTGTGGAATTTTGAGGGCGGCAACCTGGGATCCACCGGTGTCTAAAGTGTTTTAAGATATTTTTCCGTTTCTGGCGCGTATTTACACGGGTCACTTATTCAGGAAACTCCTACCAGATCATGTGACCTGATTACAGAGACTTGAATCCAAAGGACTGTTTTCGGTTAAGGCTGGCATTCTAGGGTGTGGCTATGTATCAAAGTGAGAACATGTGACATATGGTAACGGTTCCCAGTGTTGGGCTTATGGATTCTACGTAATGGAAATTTAGGAAAGACTGAAAGCAGAGTTGTTTTTTTAATCTGTTTTCTTGTTCTACTGCAGCAAATGTCACGTTCTCGCTAACAAAAAGTGTTGAAACAATCTTTCCAGTGGAAAGATTTGTTGAGAGATGTGTCCCACCAATTTCGGACAGATAAAAGTAGGACACACAATCGAGTTCATGTTTCTCGTCGGAATAACTGAGATTTTTAATGTCGTTATGAAGCCCATAGTGAGACCAACTCCAAGTGCGTCACGAATTGATTTTTAGTAAGTCTTGCTTGTTTGAAACGATTTTTCTCCGTCCAAGAATATGGACAATCAATGAGTGTTGCAGCGGGCACACTCGGTGTTGGTACGAAGCACGGGTACAACAGTTTTATTGTTAATTACAATGCGCCCGATTGTCGCTCAGTCTCTACCCACTGGCTAAGACTAGGTGAACATCTGACTGTTGTGCACCGGGAGTGCAGGAGAGAAATGGCAGAAACATATGAGGTATAGTGTGCTTCAGATTGACCAGCCGCCATGAATATTATATTACCTCAAAGATGGAGGAGAGAAATGGCTGGCAGATAGCCTACTGCATGGATTCAAGGACGGCATTATCTCTAAAGAGCAAAAAATACATGAGTGTGACATGAAAAGACACGCTCTAAGACACTCTGGCAATGAATACCCAAATGCACACATGCTCTGTCTTTACTACACAGGAAAAGTCACACTCAACCCAACGTCAAATTTGTGTCTTCTCTAGCAACACTAGGTCATAATCCAACACGACAGGTTCAGGATAGTTTGATTGTTGAGGTGGTATCAAAATTACAGGTCAACGAGATGTGTCCGACACCCACAAGGAAGTGGATGTTCACGTTCTATATTCCACTGTAGGACGTCCCTGGACTGTCGGTATGATTCTTCCCCGGCAGTTTCTCAAGACCGTCATAACAGAAGATCCATCGACGTGGCATTGGCAGGTCTACGTTTGGGAAGGAGATGCCGTCTACCACAAAGGGCAGGACCAAGAGCATGCAAACAGACGTGGGACCAGAGAAAAGGGACCAACGCACGGAGAGCCGCTCTTACTAGCGTTTGAACTGGAATGGCATGCTCAGTGAGTGAGTCTCCAGCGGGAGAACAGACCAGTCCAGGTTTATCATGGCTGGAAGTGCACGACACCGATTACTTCCAGAAGCCATGTGGGGGACTGGACGTTCAACTGCGCAGCGTCAGTCCGACAGATGGACCAATGACATAATCTTTATGCTGATTAGACCGCCCATGGATTAGCGAGCCTAGTTTTCATCCGCGGTGCGGCTCGATGCTGATGGTTCTATTGAACCGAGTAAAGATCAGCGTGGATTCCACATTGTGCCCAAATGCCATACGTTACATGGACCCCAACCCACCCAGAGTCCAGGCAGAGGGACAGATGGCATCCTATGATGAGGGGACTCACTATGGACTGCAGATCAGGGCTTGCACTTCCCGCCCCTCCCCCGATGTTAAAAACACAGGATTACAGATGTCACATCGCAGACATCAGCAAGAACACCGTGGCGCGAGCACCGATGATGAGGAATCCAAGAATTATACCGGACCAGAAGATAGCCTGTGGGATACTAGTACAATGGAGCCCCAGCGGAGAGTTCCGTAGGGCCCAGCGCGTCGAGCCCACTCCTCACAGCAGCCACAAGCGAACTCCGCCCGATCCGCGCCGAGAGTGATCGGTAATCACTGGGAGGTCGTCGAGATCACTGACACGTGCACACCGGAACGAGAGAGGAAAGGAAGAGACCGAGAAGACATGCGCGCAGGACCCAATTTCTGCACGGAAAAGCGCGGTCACGGGAACATCAGTGCTCCCCGTGGAATCTCGGCTCCATTCTATGGAACGTTGCACGCACGACATATCTTGCTTCGATGGACACTGGTGAAGTTGCACTCAACTTGGGGCAAACCAGTTAGAGGTCGATCAATGGTTGGCCAGGGGGATACGTGCCTATGTGCATAGTGCTATTCATTTTGTAGCATGCCACTGAACCTTCTCCTGATGATGCCCTCCTCCCTGCCTTCCACCCCAGCAAGACAGTCCCTGATGCGACTCATTGGTGCAGAGCTCTGGCGTTGACCCACACACCTTCTTCGCACGCGCCCGGAGTCATCAGACCAGATAGCACCAGCAAGTGAATGCCAGGATCAGACGACAGCTCACTCCATAGGTGGAAAGCGATGGTTGGACCCATTTTGGATTCTGGTGCGCAGGAATGAATTAGATGAGTGTCCAGAGGGCTTTTGGGCAGCAGTTGACGGTAAGACGTGAGGGGGCTAGCTAGAACTGTTCGAAAGGTGTAATCCATGTTCCCGGTAGCTGTGCAGAATACAAATCAGGACACGTGCTATGTCTGCATCTTCCGCACACTACTCACCATGGCAGGACAAATTTTCACGCAGCAAAATCAAAGATTTGGCATGATCGAACGTACAACTGTGTACAATAGCATGGCCATGGATAATCCCACTCTGCAGACAAGAAAAAGAGGTAACAGAATGTGTTTCACAGACAGCAGACATTGCAGACAGTTTATCATCCAGGCAGGATAGAAGCCAATCTTTGTATGACTATCCTTAGAGGATCTGTCGCCGTTGCCAGGGCACCCGTGTATTCTGGGGTTGTTACCAGGTCCTGGAGACGATGCATGCAAATGCAGAGAGAAAGTGCTTTGCATTTCTTTTCTTTCAAGCAAATATAGAAGGTTTTGAGTTCTGTTATCCGAACAAAACATTGGTACTGGTTGACAGTTATTTTCGAAAATGTGAAAAATCGTATTTTGGGTCAGGAAGAAGAGGCTTTTGCGACTCTATATACCTTCCATGCTATTTCCTTCTTCGTTGAAAGTTTATGTGTCTACGATGGAGTAGAGAATCTTATGATTGAGTGCTGTGAATTTCCCGTCTATGAGTAGGTGGATGTGAGATTTTGGTCTTATGAGAGTAAAGAAAGACAATTTCTAGATGGGGTTGAACGCCTTCCAGTTCAGGAGAGAGCTGGAGAGAGACTGTATTGCTGTGAGAGACTATGAGGCTGAGAACCCAGTTTGGGGAGGCGTGTACAATATCGTGGAAAGAATATACTGTTAGGTATTTATGTTCCCCCAGCAAGCATCAAGCCGAGTATATATGGAGTAGATTACAGAAATAAAGAAATGGTTAATTATATGCCGTGATTGAAACCCTGTCTTCTTATTTATTTTTGAACCAGTATGGAGAATTACCTTTGCAAGTTATTATGGGGCGGAGATTTTAATGCCAGGACAGGTAACCTCAAACGCTAGGGAAATAGACTCTCCCCTGACACGAAACTGTGGGATGATGCTGGACAATAATACAAGATAAAGAAGATAGATGAAGCATATCTCTTCGAAATTCAAAGAGAATTAGGAATGATGAATGCATTGGATGTTACTTATTGGAAATTGTCGTGGGAAGAATTCTATTATATAATTCTAAGATGGTGGTTTCATCAGTGATCGCACGGCGGATGACTTACATATATAGCACATAACTGGGGCAAGTATCATAGATGATTTTTTGATTTCAAGGTGCCTTTTTTGAACATGCTTAAGCTATGAGATGTGACTCAACATTGCTGAATCTAACATTACCTATGAATAATACTAAATTTACCATAGAAATATGTAAAACACACTTCATTTAAATAAATTGTAAACGCGTCATTTCATAAGGTTTTCATTTGGAATAAGGAGTTTAGATGTAATACAACCAGGCACGTCGCGTCACAGAGAGACTAGATATTTGACGAAGCTGTAATTTGATGTACTGCGGATGTCAACCTGGCACTTTGAATAATTTACGACTGTTGATTCTTCTCTTGCATGGCCAGTGTATGATAAAATCAACTTATGGCTTTGACAGTGTTAAAAAAGAAAAACAATCCTGGTTCGATCGGATATGTCGAAAATTTGCAAGATCATGACTTTCTATTGCATTATCCTTGAAAAAGTCACATATGCAAGAACGCTAATACAAGTCGGAGGAACTGGTGCCTTATTACAATAATAAACAGAATGAGAATTATATATATACTTGCGGTTAGAAATAAAAAACGAAGATTTAATTTAGTCAATACTCGGCTACGCTTGAGACACCATATACATATAATGATCCCCAATCCGTACCATGTTGATTCGGGTTGACTTTACGTAGTCAAACGGTTAGGTGTATTGAATATGGTCACCTAGGATAAATACGCCCTCATTCTTCCTAATTGAGTTAGCGTTCTTACCAATCATTTTCTTCATGATTTTTCATTCTTTGAATACCGACATTTTTTGTATGATATGGACACTAATTTAGATAAAATTCTGTATCCCCCTCCCCCTAGCAGTACCGATTATTTTTGTACCTATTGATGCCTGCAATCAGTTTTTTTAGGAGCAACAAATAATAGTGACACTAGTTCTGTTGTAATTCTGTTATGGGTTTGTTACCTCCGCCCTCGACAGGGTATATAATCACAGACGCAGAGGTTAAAATGCAGTACGATATCGGAATGGCAAAGTATGTTTTTGTACTTAATTTTCCGATGGATTGTTTGGTGTTGTTGTAATGATTGTACATTAGTAGGTGTTTCTTTTTCCCTCCTTCATTCCATTAGTCGTTCTTTTTGACCATTTTTCATAGACTGTGTGATTCCGGGACATGCCACCATTTTTTTGTGGTCAGAAGAAATTAGACATACTATGCAGAAAAAAGGAATGTTAATTTTCAGGA
>JADBJO010031340.1:0-12500 GCA_016801955.1 Conus betulinus | reverse complement strand
ATAGGAGGAGAAAACGTAACCTGGCGGAAATGTACAAACCTACAGTACTACCTCGCCATCCTCTCCATGGAACCATGAACAGACCTGGATTTTTTGTATACTGTGCCCGCTGATGTGGCCTTTGTGCACAATACAATGACCTGACGATGGATGGGCGCTACTGGCCCATCAGGCAGCACCTCCCCTGTTCAGCAAAATAGTATCTACATCATCAGATGCCAGAACCACCCTGGCTCATGGTTATGTTGGATCGACCCGCCAAGGACCTCAAAAGAAGGTGGGCCATTCGTGAGTCAGACTGCAACAGGAAAATGGCCCAGTGGTGTGGGGTTGCCAGACACCTCGCCCAGACTGAATACCTGGAAGATAAGGCTCTGCCCTTTCTTTCCATCCGCACACACACACACACACACACACACACACACACACACACACACACACACACACACACACACACCATATATATATATATATATATGTGTGTGTGTGTGTGTGTGTGTGTGTGTGTGTGCTTACTAGTATGAACGTAATCAGGCACAAGACGGACGAATGCCGTCCAACCTTAAGTTCGCTGCTGACCGGAAACTCACTTTAAATGATGGGCTATAAAACTGCAGTTAAAAAAAAGAAATGAGCTGTAAGTTTGTCTCATACCTTTTTTTTTCAGTGGAAATTTCTTCAGATCAGTATAGATGTGTGTGAGCGGAACTATGCCCTTTTTCACTTTAGCTATGTATTTTTACAAATCTTAAATAAATGTCAGCGAAGCGCCCAGAGAAACGTGGACAAACGAGTGGTGATTCATTTGTCCACGTTTCTCTGGGCGGTTTCGCTGATATTTATTTAAGATTTGTTTAGATTTCCGCCTGCAGTCGTCTCAGTTTGCAACTATGTATTTTTAGTCGTTGAAAGTATTTTTCCGTCCAGTACCTCTTCTTTTAAAAAGCCATGACTAAAGAAATATCGCTTCCGAATTTGTCTAATAATACCTGTTATTTAGAAATGCACCGTTACTTTCTAATAAACCTTTTTACGAAAAAAAAATATACTTCTCTCTGCCAGTTCCTTACAGTAAAGTATCTTATTGGCAGTTTTAAATTGTTCTTTACAATATGCTCCTTCTGTTATTAGTTTTTGTCCGTTGTTTGGGTGCACTTGTGTACAAAAGTTTGACTTTACTGAGAAAACTCCTCTCTCCATAAGGTATTTACTTTGCTTCTCACAAGAAGTTTTATAGCAGCATACTAACTTTATTTCTGAATGTAACTAGTGCATTAGTTTTGAACAGTGTACATTTTCCCAATTCGCCAAAGCTTTAGCGTCTAAATGGTTTGGTGTGTGTGTGTGTTTTTTTTTTTTTTTTTTTTTTTGTTTTTGTTTCTAAATGCATGGGACACCTGTACCGTCCATCCTGTGTACATAGAAAATATTTTCTTTTGATTTTTGTTTTTGGTGCTCAAATAAATCCATAGCAATTTCTTTGATTCATTTTTGTGTGTCTTTGGCAAAAAGATCCAGCAAATGAATTGGGATGAAATAAATGATTCATCACAGCGATCTATGCCTGGTGACGGCATTATTCTTTATGTCCATAGTTCAAACAGGATCTGCATGTCCAAAAGCTTGTCTGATGCGTTGATTTCTGACACACAAGAGAATTTACCTTTGAAACCGGGTCTTCATATGTAAAATTTTGGTTGATTACATTTGAGTTTCTAATGGATTTTATGTGAGTCCTTTTTATTTCCTAGCAGCACATTTTATGTTTTTGTCAACATTTATTTTGAGTCCTGAAAACCCCTGGAATGACAGAGCATTTCAAATAGTTGAACGTGAAAGTCTTTATCACCGTGGAATTCAAAAGTTGTATTGTCCGCCGACTGATTGATTTCAGTTTTTGAATGCTTGTATCCCACCACATAGAAAAATAAGTAGGGAAGAAATTGGGTCACCTTGGAGACTACCTCTTTCCACTTACAAAAAGAAAAAAAAAAACTTTGAGGATGTCTTTCCGTTTTTACGTAAACCGCTGAACTCTTTTCTGTTATGATAATAATGATCCTGTTCATGCCTGTGCGGGTGAATACAAATGTGTCTGTGTGTGAGGATGAAGTGGTAAGAATGGGTTGGGGTGTAGGGTGCTTGTGTGCATGACGCAGGCGCGTGCACGCATATGCGTTAGGGAGCGCACGCTTGCGCGCGCGCGCGCGCGCGCGCGTGTGTGTGTGTTAAACGGTAGATGGGAATCGGGTGGGGGAAGGAGCTGCCGCGGCTGCGGGAATGAGTGTGTGCGGTGGTGGTGGTAGTGGTGGGGGGGGGGGGGGGGGGTGGAAGTGGGAAGGAGGACGAGGTGGATGGGGAGATGAAACGGGCGTACGACGTCTGCGTGCGTGTGAGTCATCGACCTTGCCTGGTGTCTGTTAGCGCTGCGCATGTGTTTTGCATGTTATCCAGCCGCTGGGTCAGCTGGTACGACGTGTTATCACTGCGTTTTCATTCAGTGGCATGATCTTTCCCGGTATTTTCTTATATATATTATACGCCATACCGCATTCAGCTGCCCCCCCCCCCCCCCCCTTTTTTTTTTTTTTTTTTTTTACATTTCATTTGTAAGCTCTTACCTAACTGAAGCGAGGATAAATGTACCGCACAACGACAGTGATGATGATGATAATCGCACACACAATTTCGACACGCTTGTGATAGCGCAAACACACACATACATGTGCGCGCGCACGCAGACACACACACACACACACACACACACACACACACACACACACACACGCACGCACGCACACACGCACACTCACTCACTCACTCAAACACAAACACACACAGAAGATACACACACACACACACACACACACACACACACACACACACACACACACACACGCACGCACACACACACACACACACACGCACACTCACTCACTCACTCACTCAAACACAAACACACACACACACACACATACAGAGAGAGAGAGAGAGATTATTGCACATGCACACCTGAACCAGACTCTGTCAGACACAGTTTCGGTTTTATACACACTGACACACTCACACACACACACACACACCACACACACACACACACACACACACACACACACACACACACACACAGAGCGAACGTACGCACACACATATACACGCACGCGTGCACACACACACACACACACACACACACACACACACACACACACACTGACTGACTTAAACCAATTTATTGTCACACACACACACACACACACACACACACACACACACACACACACACACACACACACACACACACACATGCATGCACGCACGCACGCACGCCCACTCGAGTACATCGAAAGAGAGAGAGAGAGAGAGGCTAATAATAAACTCACCGTTTTGTGATAGTGGCAAAGACAGAGAGACTGAGTAGAACTAAAAGACGGGCAGTCAGAGACAGAGAGATAAGCAGAACGCCAGACGGACCAAAGCCCAGAGGTATAGGACCGCCGAGAATCAAAGTCGGGGGACAGGTTGACTCCAGGCGGCAGGCGACAAGAAATAAGAAGAGCGACAAGAAAATAAGAAGAAACAGTCTTATTATGAGAATACGCAAAGGAAAACAAAAAGAAAGATTACCGAGACAAACACACACACACACACACACACACACACACACACACACACACATCACACGCACGCACACACACAGACACACACACACACACACACACACACACGCACACACACACACACACACACACACACACACACACACACACACACACACACACATATATATATAGAGAGAGAGAGAGAGAGAAAGGGGGGGGGGTGGGGGGCAGAGAAAGAAAATGTGTGTGTGTGTGAGAGAGAGTTCCTGACCTGAGTACCCTGTCTTCCCAGCAGAGAGAATCAACAAGCGCTACAGAGTCTCCACGACAAATCCCTTGGGACGTGAAGACTGAAGGACCAGTTGCTTGGTACCGCCTAGCGACTGCTGCTGACCCCCTCCACACTCGATTGTTATCTTGTTCCCTGCCGCACTGCGAGACAAACAGGTCATCCTTCTCTCCAAACTGGCAACTCACTGCAAGTTTCAGAATGGGTCAGAATGTTAGGATCTGGGAGACGTTTGGGCTGGCGGCTGCTCGTAAACGTGTATGTATGTATGTATGTATGTATGTGCATGTGTGTATATGTGTATATACACGTGTGTATGTATGTGTGTATGTATGTATGTGTATATGTATGTCTTGTAATGTCATTCAACGCCTTCTTCCTTGTGCTGAACACAGAAGCAATCTGAAGCGATCAAAGCTAAGTGCAGTTTCGTTATTTGTTTCATTTTTGTTTCACCTGAGGAAGATCTAAGAGATCGAAACGCGTTGTGTTTTGTCTTGTGACTCGTTTGTCCACATTTCTCTCTGGGCGGTTCGCTGACATTTATTTAAGATTTGTTTAGATTTCCGCCTGCAGTCGTTTCACTTTGCAACTAGATTTTTTGTTTGTTGCAACATTATCATCTTAAAGTGAAATGAACCGTTGAATGATACAGAAGATTTGCGCCCATTCTGCAAGAATTCGGTGTAAAGACATTTTTCCGATAGAAAAAAATGAAATAGGACAACAACATTGCCTTGGTAAACAACGGAAGAACTGGTTCATATATTCAGACAAGAGGGTATTAAGCTTGATGCTTGCCTTACGCACTCATACATGCTCACGAGACATTTACACATCTTCCAGTTATACGTTCTTTCTCAAAACAGCCACCAAACAAAAACTGACCAAATAAACTTAACACAGCAGAGGTTTTCAAAATCGTAGAAGTGACGTATTGTTTACGATTCAGGTAAACTTGCTTTTGAAAAAAAAGCCATCAACTTTAAACATGTGGTCATTTTGTGAAATAGCCACGTATGAACCCGGCAACACATTCACCCCAGATATCATATTCCTGCATTCAACCCTAAATCCTGTATTAATTACAGCGCTAAATAGTTTACTGCAAACATTACACTGAGAAATCACCAGATACTTATTAGTATCACAGGTGTTATCCTGTTTACAAAATTGCGGAACAAAAGATTCGTCCCAACTATGAAGGTATATGCCTTTGTCAAACAAAGCTCTTAATGTTGAAACACAAATCCAGTACCAGCTATCCTGTTTACAAAATTGCAGAACAAAAAAGATTCGTCCCCAACTATCAAGGTATATGCCTTTGTCAAACAAAGCTCTTAATGTTGAAACACAAATCCAGTACCAGCTTAGATTTACATGCATGATGCATTAGGTCACCTCTAATTTGTATCATTGTTGACTTGGCAAGAAATAGAAGTCAGAAGTCTGTGTGCTATTTTGTCTTTGATCGTCCATACTCATAACTCCTCTGCCCCTCCATCCCCACACTATACTATGGTCCATGGTTGATGTCCGATGAAATAATGGGACTCGGACAAGTACTAGCGCGCTCGTGATAGTGCCACGTGATTTGACTTGACAAACCGGCAAAAAAAAGACACCAGTTGTGAGCCCCAACTACATTTCACCTGGTCACTGGTTATATTAGAAGGCATTCTCCCCTTTTTTTCCCTTGACAACTTTAGATAGTGCTACGTCAGTTACGCGTATCCTCTTGATCAAGGCATGTCTTCACACCGAAATTAAACGTGTTACATATGTAATAATAAGGAACAATTTTACCTCGATACGGTTTTATACATTCAAGCGTAAACAGATAACTGTAGTGGCGTTTTCTTCGTCTCTTCGGCGACTCACTTTCGCTCTAGACGAATTCTTCAAACTGTTTTCACTTTTTTCCCCCTACACATGTCATCATAGAAACACAAAACAGGTACCCTGTTTTGACATATGTAGGAGAAACGGGAACAACAACATCCACAACACCCGAGCATGTAAGTATGAAATCAAAGAAATAAAATGATTATATCCATTCCATTTCTCTTTTGATATCAAAGGGAACGAACATACTGTGGACTTGAAGATTTTGTAATGCCTAAAACAGACATGATTTGTTAGCTAATTCAAAGTATCTGATGCTGTGTTTATCCTTGACGTAAGCTGACAAAGAGTTCCAAAGAGTTTTCCCTCCTGACTGCACAAGTCTTGCCTTCACAACATTCATTCTGGGCTTTCTGGTGACAATAGTATTCGTATATTAAGACTGATTCTGTAAAAAAAAAATCATGTGGCCTGTGTAGGAGCAGCAAAGCCATTAATAATCGGTACATCATGACTAGCGTGTTTTACTGCAGTTTATATGTTAATGGAAGGGTATCATCTGCTAGATAGCCTTTGGTCGTCAAACTGGTACACTTTAAAAGCATAGCGCTGTGAGTGCGTTGTTTGTCAATTCTAGCGACAGATTTCAATGTATTTGTATCGTATTCATTATAATGTCGAGGCATACGCGATGATGATGAAATTACGGGATATGAAATGGGGGTGGGGATGAGACGGGGGTTCGAGCGAGAAAGTTTTTTTTTTTCTTTCGATCTTTGAGAGTTTGAACAATTTGGCAGAAATCTGTTTGCACGCACTGTCAATATGAGGTGACCAGGGGAAAAAATGCTGTCTATTGTAACACATAAAACTCGTTTAAAAGGTAAATTAGAGACAGCGTTTTTCCGTTTGTATCGAGACATTACTATCACGTATTTAGTTTTGTAGTCCTTCAAAAACATGCGATGCAGCCCCGTCCACTTTATTGTCTCATTAAGGCTAGCTTGCGGTGTAGTAGTAGTTAAATGGATTGAGTAGACGTGTCCTCGGCGAAAAGTTTGCATGCGCCTTTGTAAATAAATTGTGGAAATATGGGGGGGGGGGGGGGGGGGGGGGGGGGGGGGGGGGGGAACGGATCCCGAAGAAGTCAGTGGAGGACACCAAACCCTTCTGTCTTGATTTGGGACGGTTGATTACTCAAGAGAACCTTATACTGACCGTTTGAAAGAAATAACCTTACATCAGAAAGAGCGTGGTTAGAATGGGACGGTTTCAGAAGGACCGTATATGGAAGCTTTCGACGTTAATGATCATAATTTGCCAAAATCATGATCAAATAACGTTTAAAGCTTTTCGCAATGTCGGCTATCAATTCACCTGTTTATTCATTTTCATATTATACTGATACGCTAATCATCGACAAACAGTTGAATTAAAATGGCGTCAGGGAGTAGGAAAAGAATTTTGTTTTAAATCTATGGCTTGTATTGTTTGCATTACAATTTCGTGCAGGTTTTATATTTCAGATATTTTGTTGGAAAGTAGATTATTTAATTCACAACAAAAATGGTTGTTTAACCAGAAACCTGCTCACACTTAATGGCAAAGATAACTTGCATGTGGTAGCTCTAAAATTACTACAGACGTAAGAGTAGATTTATTTCTGCGCGCATTGCATACACGTTTATGAAATTTATGTTTTAGATGTCATCATCAGACAGAATGGAGGCTTTAGCCTGCACAAGTTTTAGTTCATGATTCTGTTTCACTCTTTGAGTGTTTTTGTGTGTATTGTATGTGAGCATCTAATTAACTTGTTGAGAAAAAAAAAATCAGTCAAAAGCTTCTTCTTGTAGATTACAAAAATTGATCAACTTGTTCAGGGTGTTGTAGTCTGTGAAAGGTTTCAGTAAATCTCTCTCTCTCTCTCCCCTCTCTCTCTCTCTCTCTCTCTCTCTCTCTCTCTCTCTCTCTCTGCCCCCCCCCCAAATCTTATAAAATGTTTTGTGTTATTTTTTGTAACGGTAACCTGGGTAACCAACATATGTTTCACCTTGTTTGGATGCGGCTTTGATTACGTTTGGGAGAACCAAGGAATCGAAAATATTAAAACATTTGATATCCATCTTTAAGCAGAGAATACTGACTGACATTTGAAGGACCTAGGCTCAAGGATTATGCCCAAAGAAAGATTCAGATCATGTTCTTCGTTTTGGCAGCTTACGTAATGTCTCGAAGTATTTATTCACTGTCAAAAATCCCGCCCTGAGAAAAGCATTTGACAAGAGTCAGACTCGGTATATCTCGATTAAAACCCTCATTAGTACAGACACTCTAAAGAAAAGAAAAACACTAATTGTCAATTTGTGTCCAAGCCCGGAAGAATCAGAATTACAGTTTATTCTGCTTTGTCCTCGATATCAAGCTATACGTGATATGTACATTCTTCCCAATACTGTTTTAAACCCAAATGCGTTTTTTAAACGGACTCTGTTGCTTGCTGATTCTAGAATGTGCAAGTCGCTTGCCTTGCACTTGTCTTTTACTGTCAGAAATCATCGTTTATAAGATGCTCAGTGATTAAGATTTTGTTTTCTTGTGAGCAGGTGGGATTTTCCCACCCTCATCCTCTTACTTTCTCTCTCTCTCTCTCTCTCTCTCTCTATCTCTCTCTCACTCTCTCTTTTCTCTCTCTCTCTCTCTCTCTCTGTCTCTCTCTCTCACCTACCCCTCCCTCCTGCTACCTTCTCTTTTGCTCCCCCAGCGCTCCAAATCCATCACTGCATTTCTCCTAGTTTGATCTTTTGTCCGTTCAGTTTCCCTCAAATGAAGTAATGATTAATTTTGTTCATCTCATGTATATTACTACAGTATGACTTCCCTTTGTGAACCACCCCTCCTGACATGGGCAGAACGCCTAGTTCAGTATAGATTTTTGTCTTCTCTCTCTCTCTCTCTCTCTCTCTCTCTCTCTCTCTTAATTGCACAGTTTTTAATTGTCATTTTATAGAAATCTTGACGCTTTTGAAACTTTTTTTTGTGTGGAAGAACAGGAAGCCACATGTAAATGAGTGTGCGAAAATCATGATGTATTGGTTTCATGGGGTGTGACCTACCTTGAACAAAAACATCTTCGGGAATGACAGCTCCTTGAAAAAAAAAAAACCCCTTGGGAGTACAGAACATTTTAGAGGAATAGTGAGGCGGACAATTGCCTATATGTACATTAAGCTTGACGGAAGCCCATGTGGCAGGAGTAAGATTTGCATTAAGGTCAAGGTATGAGCATGTCAAGAGAATGGGGAAAAAAGAGCTCTGGAACCTAAAGAAACACACATCTTGGATGTCATACGACCTTCTGAAATTGAAATACGTAACACAGTTACAATGGATCGAAAAGACTGAAAATAATGTAATATCCTTTTACACTGAAAAACAGTCTTTGCCTCTGCCTCTACTTCTGTCTCTGTCTCACTATCTGTCAGTCTGTCTGTCTGTCTGTCTGTCTGTGTCTCTCTCTCTCTCTCTCTCTCAATTCCGTCTCTCTCTCTCTCTCCTTCCCTCTCTGCCCTCAAGCACGATCTTGATTCTGCAACCCTCTTTCATCCATGCGTGGCTTCCTTCTCCACTACGTGCCCCAGAGTCCTGAAGTTAACGGAGAACACATGGAGCTCGGATCAACAAGTTAACCATTATAAGTTTCACATACATTTGGACTTCATAGTGTTCTTCGTTTTGGCTTTTAAAATACGTCACTAGTCTCTTTCTTCTCTGCTGTCGTTCTCGTTCACTGAGATGACTGATGATGAACAGACCTGGGTTGACAGCAGAATTCAATGGTATCAACATGATTGACACGGCTGACGTGACAGTGGGAGAAACGTGCATACCCGTGACAACGAGAAACATAGCAAACACGATAACGAATCTGACTATGATTTCTGGTATGGTCATAGTCATTATCTGTAGTCGAGCTATGGTAACATCCGTCAGTTGGAAGTCCACGTCCAATAATGAAGATAATTTAGACTCGAAGTAAAGGTATATGAGTGTCTGTCCAATAGCGAAAAGGCAGAGAAGAGTAATATTAAATGACATGACTGAACTTATAGGCAATCTTGCTGAAGTGGTGCATTTTCAACACTGCGTTCAGTATGACCGGTATGCACACTGCTGACTGACTGTACACTTCCCAAGACAGGAAAGACAAAGGGAAAACAGCGACAAGTAAACCAAGCATCCAACACACAGCACATTGATTGAAAGGGGAAGAATGGCACTGTGTGTAAGGTCTGCCTTACAATGGAAACCTCGTGACACACACGCAGTCTATTGTCAGAACACTCATCAGGAAGGTGGACAACCTCAAATGAGGTGAAGCATAGCACCCCTGCAAAACGACACAACGTACTTTGTCTCCTGCAAGATCTCCCGTGCGAAATTTCCCTTGTACATTGTGTCAGCGAGTCCAATGACAGCCAGATAGAAACCCATCGTAAAATCGCAGACAAAAACTAGCAAAAATATGTGCCCATTTTGGCTGTTGGCACCTTTTCTTATGATGCCAGGATACTGCTACAAAACATAATTGTGTTTCCTATAAGCAGGAGAAGCTGCAGAAACGGCGATATTATGTGTGATATAGACCGGAAGCAATCAGAGAATTTGCACGAAGAAATGAAAAGGAAATTCGTCGGAGCCTTACAAGCCTTGAACATCAATCCAGGAGGTAAAACTCAGCACAGCAGATCCTGTAAGTGTCAGCAATACACAGTGTCAAGCCTTGAGACCCAGAGAATAACATCGGGGAAACTCGCCCAAAACGATTATATCGAAAGATCAATGTTCCGATACGAAGTGCTTTGAAAATTCCTTTCTACACCTCCCGCTTCAAAGGTAATCACATCAATGTTGCAATGTGACAGGTTTAATACTTGAAGTTCAGTAAAAGAGGCACAACCTATGTATGTCTAAGACATTTAGGTCTACATGAGATATATCCAAGAGCTGAAGACCACTTAAACCCTTCGGTAGATAATTGTCATGAAAAAACCCTGCTATTGGTTTATCACCCAAATACAGATGCAGCAAACTGGGAACTTTGTAAAGTTGAGCATAAGTCACATTTACTATGAGGTTAGTGCTTAGATCTAAAGTTCGTAAATTGCCAAAGTGCAAGTTGTCTACCGTCATTAACTGACAATCTGCAAACTGAGGTAGATCAGGTACGTATTGTAGGTCAACAGAGCGGGGGACATCCCACTTTCTGCTCACATCCAGGTAACGCAGATCAGGATGAAGATGCCGCAGGGAACGCACGTGGACAGGTAAATGCCAGCCCGTAGCAAACACATTCCTCAGAACAGGTTCATTTCACAGAACGCCTCGTCATCTTTTTGTGGACAGTGGATCATTCCGTCACAGACGTGGTCAGGATGGAGACAGACAGTCGATCGTTGACCACCGGTAGAAACCAGAGCAGGTGTAAGCGTCACACTGCTGTTCATCTTCCCCGGCGGGACAGTCCCGAATGACCATTGCACACTCACGTACCGGCAGGCAGGCAGTAGCCCTTGTCCTAGAAAAGACCAGGGGTTTTTTCTTTACGAACGGTTCGATTTATAAAGAGAGAGTGTGCATTATAGATAACTCTGGCAAACCGCTAGGGCCTACGCCAAAAAGATAATCAGCTGTTTGTTTCATAGACCACACGTTTGAAGATTGTTTCGTTATAGAGCCTCGTAAATTAAAAAACCCTCTTATAACTCTCGTATAGCCCAGAGAAAATGGGCATATTCTACAGCCAGCGTGCCCTGGTTCTTTTCATTTTCAGGCTCATATTTATCTGCAGTTTGAATAGTAGTTTACCCTGCACATTTTCAGGTTCATACTTACCTGCTTTATTACCTGTATATACCCCCCCCCTCTGTCACCCCACCCCCCCCCCCACCCCCCCACCCCCCCCCCCCCCCCCCACCCCCCAATGCCCCCCCCTACCACGTGTGTCGCTCAAACCCCTCCTCCCTATTGCAACAATTCATTTCAGAAGTTTTCATGCTTACTTGCTTTAGAACTTTACATGTTTTTCTCATGAAGAAACTGTTCAGTGTAGATATCCTGGGGCTTTCGTGGCAGGGGGTCCTATTCCGTCTGAGCGAAAATGCGTGTGGCCGGCTGTGGATAGTGAGGCCGGAAAGCTCACGTTGACCCCTGATACATGATTTTCTTTATCCATGTCTGAATTTCGTATTACCTTTCTGTTACCCTGGTCATCGTCACACACACACACACCACCACACACACAAACACCCTGCGCACGCACGCACGACACTTCACGCACACACACACACACACACATACACACACACACACACACACACACACTATGGTAGGTGTAAAACACCATGTTGTGTGCTGACGTAAAATTACCACACGTCACCCTTCAAGGAACGACTCATACATGAAGTGAGAAAATCAGAGTTTTCAAATAAACAAATTCTGTTGCTTTACTCTTGGCCAAGTAATAAGGGAGATACAGGATGCGAAAGCCAAAAGTATTAAAGAGTTTAGTTACCCTGGTCGAGGAAATACGTAGGAAAGGGGTATATACTTTGTACAAAAACACACCGATATGTCGTGCTCAGAAAATCCAAAATATTAGAGGAGTACGACACCATTTCGTTACCCTGATCAAGGAAACATAGTGTGACAGTAGTCTAGATTTGTGCGAGACACAAAAAACATATTGCCGGACTTTTGTGAGTACA
>JADBJO010031339.1:15000-16866 GCA_016801955.1 Conus betulinus | reverse complement strand
AAGCCACAGAAAAATTTTACACCGCATGATAGAGTTACCATAAAGTTGTAATTTAACAAACAAACCACATTTACACTGACCCATGATTTAGTGTCACCATAAATAATAAAAGTTTGTATGTAATCTTACACAATAACAAAGCACATTTTTACCTCGTGACATGGATATAGTTGTCACATATTACAAAGTTTGTTAATCTTACACATAACAAAGCACATTTATACTGACCCATGTTAGTGATTACATGAAAGTGGGAATCTGTACACCTCAACCTCTTTTTTTTTAAATCTGAAGTAACACAGAGGAAAACTTTTGGAAGGAAAGGAAAACTTGCTTTCACATCTGGATTGTCACTGGCCCTCCATCACAAAGATTTGTGGGCATTTGGCCAGGGTGGGTTCATTTATCCAATTGTTTTATAAAATTTACAAAGGTGTCTGCACATCGGTTCAATCAAAACGCCCAAACGACGATTATGGACATTGTAATATTAAATCAACACAGTTCATATCTTTATCACATGGATTGAGTTCACAAGTTTTTTGTACCATCAAGTTTATCATGCTAAAAGGTTCATCACGGTTACCCATGTTAGATGTGCACCCTTGCTTTTTGGTTAGCTCGTGGTACACATGCAAGTCGCAAGCACCAAAAAAGGAGGTCCGCAGCACAAAACGCAGACATGAAAGATTGTTTGTTACACACTCACAGTTGCCAACCAACGCAAAAACACATACACTTACCCCCTTCAACCACGCAGGCAGCATGCAAATGAGGGAACATACGGCTTTTAGGGCTGAAAAAACTTTTGTAAGTTGTGAACTGACCCTGATATATATTTATCTCCAGGATCCGCTAAATTGCATGCAATCATGAATGTTAAAAGATTTCATCTTTCTCAACTAACTCCTTAAAAAAAACAAACCAAAAGAAAAAATGAAAAAAAAAAAAAAAAAAAAAAAAAAAAAAAAAAAAAAAAAAAAAAAAAAAAAAAAAAAAATTAAAATAAAATAAAAAGGACTTTTTTTTTTGAAAAAATTACTGTTTGTTGGGCAAGACATGTTGACCTTGGGTTTGGTTTTTTTATGACCAGAAACGAATTTTGAGCAGACTACTCTAAGCAAAACCTCTATCTGTAATATATTTACCAAAAATCTCTCTTCGACTCAAAGAATTCCTCAGTGGTTAACCGTTCCAACGGTGGGCCACATAACGGACCAAGACTCAAAAAGTGTTGAGGTGTGGTGTTTTTTAGAGCAACCAATGCAACTTCAGACTCATTTTCTTTCGCTGATGTTCAAATGGCAAGCTACATTGATCAAATTTGCATTTCAGCAGTTTTTCACATTACAGTCTGCGAGCTCGCATTCTGCCGGCTGTTGCTGTGAATTGTCACGGAAAAGACTTCATTCACATTCAACAGCTATTGAGAAAGAAGGACGAGGGGAGGGGTGTTTCGATTCTTGCCCTCCCTTATGTTGGACCGTTGTTTGCATGAAAAGAAAAAGGAAAGTGAAAAAAAAAGGGAAAGGAAAAATTGGGGTGAAGGAAAGAATAAAAGGGAAAAAAAGAAACAAAAAAAAAAAAAAAAAAAAAACAAAAAAAGGAAAAAAAAAAAAAATGGTGAAAAAAAAGCCTTTTTTTGGTTGGTGTGGTCTGGAATTATTCCAAGGGGTTAAAATTTGGACGCAACATTCAAAGTCATTTGCCATATTTGTAATAAAAAACCTCTTCATTACACCAATCAGGTTTTTTTGTTAACCGGAACCATTGTCAGCGTTTTTGCAAGTTGAGATTTTGAGCTCAGTTGAAATAATGCTTGTATCAGAGTTCCCCGATTTAATTTGGTTGAACCCTCACTTTGAA
>JADBJO010031339.1:0-10000 GCA_016801955.1 Conus betulinus | reverse complement strand
GGATGAAAAATCTTTTGACCCGGCTTTCCACAAATTCACGAAATAAAAAAAGTTTGTTGTATTTTATGTGGTACAAAAAAAAAATGTTTGTAAGGGCATAATTGTATGTCCAGTGGCGCTGCAATTGGTATCATCAGTAGCCAGAGAAGTCTATGTTCCCATGTTTGATAGTGTTAAACCAAGCAGTAACAAGGTAATAGTGGTTGAGGGGGGGGAAGCTACCAATATTCTTCCTTTATTAGGTTGGCCACCCCCCTGTTCAAAAATTGTGGCCATTCAATGCAAAACAACACATAGATGGCCAAGTTAGTAGAGTCACTTCTTGGATTGCTTTAAGCAAGTGAAACAGCAATATAGTGAATGTACCCCAAAAAAAAACAAAAGCATATTACAACACACACACACATTCGGGACACTGTTGGACAATGGCAACAAAACAATTATACAATAATTAAACTGTGGGTTTGGTGGTTTCAGCAGTACTGTCTGCTTATATTGTGTCGTGGTAGCAGCGAGCGTAAAGCCTCCACACACTCGCAAAAACGTAACATCAAATCTGCCCACACGGATATAAAACAGTTTGTTCATTCATACTCCCAGCTATGCTTGGACTCGGGTTCTTCTTTCTTTTTAAAAATAGAATGGAGAAGAAAAGAAAAGGAAAGGGGAAAACACACACCTGCTGGAGGAAAATAAGCCGGCCCGGCGCGACTGAACAAAACAAGGAAAGTACATTTCTCTTCCTCACTTTCTCGGTGGTCATTTAGGACTACTAAACAGAAGTAACACACACACTGAAACACTTACACAGGGAATCTTCAAACTACACATAACATCAGGTTTAGTTCCAAAACGATTCATTGACATTGATTTGAAATGTGCGTTGTTTTTTTTTGTTTTCAACACTTTTGGTGTGTTATGTTGTGAATAAAATCATAACCGAGATCATGTTTGAAGCCTTTTTCTTTTTTTTCTTTTTTTGTTTTTTTTAAGAAGTTGATTATTAATACTGGTTTGAATACTGGAGAGAGAGATATAAGGAAATGTGGCGTCTAGGAACCGAGTGTGTATTTATATTAGAACGCTTTTTAGGGATAAATTGCTTTAATGAAATGAGGTGTGTTTTTTGTTGTTTTAAAATATAAGTTTGATTTAAATCATATGTAATTGTGTGTTTGTTTCTTAAATTATATTTTTATTTTTTTTGGCCGAGGTTATGAAAACGGAGGTTCACATGGCTTCTTATGATGGTTGCATTCAAAACTTTCGTTTTTTAGAGTTATTCCTTATTAACAAAGGGACACATAAGTGAAATCATTTCTGGCAGGGAATGGGAATACTGAGGGGGGAAACGGTTGTTTTCTTTTTTAATTTCGGAGGAAAGTTAACAAGATTCAAAATTTTAAAGACACATACTTTCTGGTGAACCAGCACTTCGAACACACAAAAGGACCCCAATTTCAAATTTTCAAAAGTAAAAAAAAAAAAAAACAAAAAACACCGAAATCCCCAAACCCCCCAAAGAAAAAATTTTCCTACGGATAGAGCGGCAACAAGTCATCGAGTCAAATTTACTTATGTGTGGTGTGTTTTCATAAAAAAAAATTAAATCCGACGGAAGAACAGGGAAAGGAACTCAATGAAGATTGTACATTTAAAACTTGGTTATTTCCATTGACAAAAAAAAAAAAAAAAAAAAAAAAAAAAAAAAAAAAAAAAAAAAAAAAAAAAAAAAAAAAAAAAACAAAAAAAAAAAAAAAAAAAAAAAAAAAAAAACAAAAAAAAAAAAAAAAAAAAAAAAAAAAAAAAAAAAAAAAAAAAAAAAAAAAAAAAAAAAAAAAAAAAAAAAAAAAAAAAAAAAAAAAAAAAAAAAAAAAAAAAAACAAAAAAAAAAATGAAATCAAAAAAAAAAAATAAAAAAAAAAAAAAAAAAAAAAAAAAAAAAAAAAAAAAAAAAAAAAAAAAAAAAAAAAAAAAAAAAAAAAAAAAAAAAAAAAAAAAAAAAAAAAAAAAAAAAAAAAAAAAAAAAAAAAAAAAAATAAAAAAAAAAAAAAAAAAAAAAAAAAAACCCACTGGGGGTTGGACCACCCGGTTCAAAATTTTTAAAACAAAAAAAAAAGAATCCGGCTAATGAGGCACACCATCCATGACACACATTTGTTGGGTTAATTATTCATACACAGGGGGCCCATACTCATTTTCAATTCAATACAAGAATTGATAGGATTTCCTTTACCGTTCCCCAACGAAAATAATTGGCCCTTTTGTACCAGGGTTTCCGACAGACTGGTTAGATAACAAAAAAAATCCAAACCTGTTTTTTCACAAACCTTTTCGCAACCCCAAAAACACAAAAAAGTGACAAAGAAAGAAGAGTGAGTACCAGGTTTGCCCTGTTACAATCTCATACGACATGGTACAGCAGGGGTTATTGGTTTAAATAAACTTTTTCCATTTTCTATATAATTATTACTAGCGGGGTGAAGAATTAAATATTTTATTTTTTTATTAAAACAAAAACAATGGTCACAATCGTAAGAAGTTACAGAGCTGCGTGGTTTGTGTTGTGGGGATTTTTGACGGCAAGAATTCTCGGACAATTTAGAACTCATTGTTCGTGGCCTTTGGTGTTTGGGTTTTCTCTCTCTTGTGTTTTCGGGAAGATGGTATTATGTTGGAGTTTTTGAAGATGCTGTTCAATAATTTTTTTCCAAAACCTTCCTAACCCCTTTTTTTTTTTCCTACAGACACCAAAATGCCATATTTATTTTTTTTTTCAATTTTCAGTGTTCCCAAAAATTTAACCACTGGGAAGAGAAAAAGGTCAAGATAAATGAAAGAGGGGAAGGGGAAAAAAAAAACGATCGAAAATATATCATTGTTTTTTTTTGTGTTTTTTTTTTTTTTTTTTCCGAAAACATTCTCAACAAATTCCAACCTGTGGGGAAACCCCTGGTTGGTATGCAATGGTGCATGTAGTCTTGACAACATGCAAGACATGGAAGGGAACCCGACCACCAAGGTCATCTTATGCGGTAGATATTTCAACATCATTACGGCCAAGGGAGGAAAGAAAAAAGGGGAAGGACAAGAAAAAAGGAGAAGGGAAAGGAAAAAAAAAAAATCGGTCAGTCATAGCAGCATGAGGTACAGGGATTGTTCCATCTAGACCCGTTGGTGAATGGGTTCCCTAATTGAACTAGCTAAAAAATAAATTACATGCCAAGCAAAATAATCTTGTCAAAACAATTGGGGGGGAAAGTTTTTTGTACCTTGAAATCACCTCAATAGTCCAAAAAAAACGACAAAGACAGAAAAAAAAAAAAAACACAACCAAAGCCAAAAGGACAAGAAAAAAAAAAAAAAAAAAAAAAGGAAAAAAAAATAAAAAAAGCAAAACACCCACTCCATTAATTAAAAAGGGAAATTCATTGGTAGACAGTTACAAGTTTTTTCGGGGCAGTCAACCCAAAGTCGCCATCTTTCAAGGGGGAGGGAAAAAAAAAAAATAGTGGGGGGTGGGGGTGGGATGGGGGGGATGAAGAAAACAAACCGGAACAGACCATGCACCAGGCTAATTTCAATTTGTGGAAAACCTTCTGAAACTGAAAAAAAAAAAAAAAAAAAAAAAAAAAAAAAAAATAAAAAACGGTTTTTAAGTGACTTGCCCAAGGGTGGTTTTAAAATCAAAATTATTTTTCAACTTGCCAGATAAATTTCGACTTTCTTTACCATTTTCAGGACAGCATGACCCAATGCTTGTGGTCCAATGTCAGGAGAAGGGTGGCTTTGCGGAACAGGAAGGTGTGGTTTGTCGGAACAGAACAGGTTCAGGTTCTCCACTGAAGGCTCCTAAGCCGGCACACAGAAACACTCCGCACCATAGCGCTTTTTAAAACTTTTAAAAATTTTATATGAATCTTTTCTTTTTAAAAACATGCCATCTTTGAAGGAAAAAAAATTATTTCTTTTAAAAACACAACAACAAAACACTCAAACAGAACTGGATGGTAGGTGGTTTGAAAGAGAGAACAAAGCCCTGGTTTCAAAAGACCCCCCGATGCTTGAGTCTATGTGGTAAGAACTTGTGAAAAAAAAAAATTAGTGGTTTTGTTACTCAGTTTTGTTATAGACCCTACAATCGCTTTCGTGATCGTGGTGAACGAAAGACCTTGGATGGTGTCAACCAGCAGCACCACATCCTCATCCTCATTGCGTCCTGGAAAACTAAATGTTTTTTTTTTTTTTTAAAGCATACTACAAGTTGGCTTACTGAAACCAAATTATTAGAACCATACCTACCTCCATACCTCTTCCGGACTGGTTGGCACGTTTCTACCTTTCGGGTTCACTTGGAGATGGAGGACAGAACCTGCTGTATTATTTGTGGTTATTAAAAGTAGGGGATGGAATGGAGATGGGTATGTTGCCCGTATTGAAGGTTCTGCTGGGCAAGTCACTCACAAGCCCTTACGTTTCTCCGTCAGTGCTTCAAATACAGACGGATGACGGGGGGAGGAAGAGTAAGTCGTAAAAGTGGTGAGTGAGGAGATCGTAGTAGTGATAAAGTTGTAGTATAGTAAAGTGGGACGTGAGTGAATAAGGGAGGGAAAAAAGTGGAATGAAGTGGGGGAAAAAAGAAAGAAAACAGTGTGAATAATACTCTGGGGGGTATTTCTATTGTAATGTTTTAGTTATTTTTTTTTGTATTAGCAACCCCATTTCCAACACGCAGAGGCGCTGAGACTGTGGAATTAGCTGGACCATTATTCGCAATTGGGGGTCCAATTACATGCACACACAAATGGGAGACCCTTTTGTGACTTATTATTTAGCAACACTGTCACCATGACACTAATTAAATTAATCCACCACAAACATGAAGACCACGAAAATCAAAGAATCACAAGACCAGGAAGCACAAGGACAGAACTAACGTGTGGTTCGACTTCTTCTCTTAGGTCTTCTCCAGGCAAGAATATATAAGAAGGAATCTAATTATAATTGATAATTTGGATTTTATGGAGATTAACAGCATTAGGGACCACAATAGAAATGACAGGAACGAGCAAATCACTCACCTATCAGATTGTGGAAAAAAAAAAAAGTTTCAAAGCTCAAATGGAGGAAAAGAGTAGTGGGGACCTATGGGGGGGGGGGGGGGGGGGGAGCTGAATAAGACTTTTTCACCCTATGATCTAACAGCATAATAGCAAACAAGGACACCTGCCAGTGGGTATTACTCCCGTCTTGGCGTCAATCCCACCATGTGGACTCCTCAGATCCCAGCCATGTTAATATCCAGGGATACAAACCCCACCAAAAACACTAGTACCTGGTCAACATTCTGAGGCACGGGAACCACACATCCACATCGTTACTAAAAACAGTACGAAAAAAAAAAATACTCGGCCTTATATGTTCTTTATCATTATGGGGGCAGGGGACTAATTCAAATACATAAATGATTGTCCCACACCATATAGATGCCAAAACCTTCACAGATGTACACTGGTACATCCAACATTGGATACAATAAATCTACGGAATGCAATGGTAAGCATGGCAATAAAATTTTTTTTATAAAACTCGTTTAATTATGTGTCACCATTTACAAAAAGAGGAAAAAAAAAACAAAAAAAAAAACAAAAAAAAAAATAAAAAACAAAAAAAAAAAGGAAAAAAAAAAAAAAAAAAAAAAAAAAAAAAAAAAAAAAAAAAAAAAAAAAAAAAATAAAAAAAAAAAAAAAAAAAAAAAAAAAAAAAAAAATAAAAAAAAAAAAAAAAAAAGAAAAAAAAAAGAAAAAAAAAAAAAAACAAAAAACAACCCAGAAATGACACATAAGGATGGGATTTTCAATTCTAACATTACTCGTCACCAACACCTGAGGGAACACTTAGTTTCTAGATTATCTCCACTTGGGGCAATTCAATAACAATGAAATTACCTTACAAAACAGCCGAAACATGGAGCAAAATAAATATGGCAAATCTGCAGGGGGACACCGCTCTCAGTTCTCTGCAAACAACCCCTCGAAGGCAAAAGCGCAGGGTTATAGTGGCAGGTAGTGTGTTAGTCGAAAAAAACCATGTTGGTTTCAGCTTCCATGTTACTGTTGAGTGTGGCCAACAGGAGAAGAAAAGAAGAAAAACAGAAAAACTCTAGGTTTCCCCTTTTTCAGGTTTCAAGTTGTGTACCACCGCACTTGGCCAACATTAGGGGTACAAACCTGGCATTGTAAAATGGCGATTTATTCAAAAATGAGAAATGAAATGTTACAGCAACAAAGGGGTTCAGCTGGGAGGTTTCACTGGGAAACTAGGACCTTGCTTCTCAAAGCGTTTTTTATTTTTATTATTTTTTAAGTAAAAAAAAAAAAAAAACACAAAAAAAAAAAAAAAAAAAAAAAAAGTTAGTTTTTTTTTCTTTTGACTTTCTTTTTTCAACAGCAAAGTTCGAAATCCAAAAAAAAAAAAGCAAGGAAAATCGTCCCCCATCACGCGAGCCAAGTTGTCTGCAATAAAACTTCTCTCCTCACAAAGTCCCGGGTCGCTGTGAACGGGGGCAAAATGGACCTGCATTTGAGTTGTGTCTCCAAACACATACCCTGTCCACGGTAGGAGAAAAAGGAAGGAAAAGACGCAGCCTTTCATTGCTGTTCCAGTTTTTGCTTGCTTCACGTCCACCCTTATGACGGACCACCGTGTCAAACAACAGCACGGCAAATATTGTCATCACCCCTTCCCAAGGCCTTTTATTGCGTCCAGAGGTTTCAACAAAAAAAAAAAAAAAAAAAAAAAAAAAAAAAAAAAAAAAAACAAAAAAATTCAAATGGGACAGCCACTGTACAACATCATCAACCAGCTTATTTGCAACAGTTGTCGTTGTTATATCAACTGGTCAGCGACTTACAACAGTCAAGTCATTGTACATATTCAACTCGTCGGCTAACAGTCATTGTACACACCCACCACAAAGGCCAGCTACTACAGCTGTTAATCATTGTACACATCCACCTTAAAAGCCAGCAGTTTACCAACAGTGTGTCACTGTACACAACCCACCATATCCAGGCCAGCTACTATAACCGTTAGTTACTGCTACTATCATCATTGTACACATCCACCACAAAGGCCAGCTACTATAACGGTTAGTTACTGTACTATCAATCATTGTACACACCACCATAAAGGCTACAGCTACTATAACAGTTAGCACTGCTACCATGCTGGCAACTCATTGTACACATCCACCATAAAGGACAGCTACCTATAACCGTTCAGTTACTGCTATTCTACTATCAGTGTACAATTCAACATAACAGGTACGCTACCACAACGGTCTAGCATTATAACAACGCTAGTCATTGTACACTTATATGACTGCAACTCAAAACAGTCACTGTTACATTACATATCCACCCCGATACAAAACCAGCTTGATAAACTGGCAATGAGGTCGTTGAACATATCACGCAACACAAATGCACGAAAACTACATCCACGTTATATTTTCAGACCCAAAACACAAGTGCGGGAGCTAATCTGAATTGCCAGGGTTTTGGGACACTTTCCCTCCCTCGTGTTAATTAACAGCATCAGGTACATTCAACGCTAAAAATCTGATGTTTATAAAACCTGGCAGTGAGGTCCCCTCTGTTAACAACACACACAACACACAATGTTCGGGTTAAACACACAATGTTGAGTCTTAAACACACACCAAACACACAATGTTGAGTTGGTTTCAGAACACACAATGTTGAGTTAACACCACACCAACACACACAATGTTCACTTAAAACACCACAATGTTGAGTTAAAAACCCACAACCACCACACAAGGTTCCGTTACACACAACAATGTTGAGACTTCACACACACCAACACACCTCAACTCCGCTCAAGTCTAAAACACACACTGGATGAAGTTCAGTAAAACATCACACACAACATGTGAGTACAATGTTGCAATAAACACACACGTGTCAACACACAAGGTTCATGCAGGTACACACCACCAACACCCAACCACATCATGCTCTTCACACTATCATGTCATGCAACACCTCCATCAGGCTGCACGCCTAGAAATTCCCACACCCCCTTCCCGCAACCCCTCTCGAAACACACACCAACACCCAGGGCCAACTGGAGAAAATTCAAGTGAAAGAAAAAAGACTACTGAAGAAACTGTTCAGCCTCCTCCCTCCTCCTCAGCACCTGCCATTTATAACCTCAGAACACTGAGAAGGACACAAAAAAAAATAAAAAAACAATCGCACTGGATTTACAACCTTGTTCCAGCTGGCATGCAACATGTGTTTACCCCGTGTCACCAACACCGAGTGGTGGTTGTAAATGTGCTTTATGAAAGTACTTCCTTCTCTGGCCCACTCACAATTGATGACCTCGTCATAGTACTTAACATCAATGCTCATCTGCAGGTCTATATCCAGCAATCACACCAATCATGTGATACTTACCAGGACACTAGAATAGCACGTATACTTATCCGTCCTTATGACTCCCTCGAAACACTGGTCGCCAGTGGCCCTTGCGCCCCCAACTCGACCACAAAACTATGCACAAAAAATCAGAAAAAAAAGACTTCTAATCATGGGGCAACATGATGATACGCCCTTCAAGTCCCCTCCTCTGTTTGTTACTCAGGCTAATGTCTTTTCCACCCTTCACCCCATTATTTCAACAAAAAAAAAAAGACAAAAAAAGTACGCAACAACGGCGCACAGCTCAATTATCATTCAATGTTAGTACTTCAAATCCACATCCAACATGTGCATACTTACTCAAGTGAAATGCCCTAGTGGGACACAAACTGCTGATCTTTATGAAAATTTTGCAACAAAATGACCAGTCACCAGTACTCAACCCCATACCAGTACTCAACCACTGCGCACTCAATTTATCATCCATGTTAGTTACTTTCAAAATCCACATCCAACATGTGTGCATCTTAACTCAAGTCGAAATGCCCTAGTGGTACACAAAACTGCTGATGATCCTTTTATGAAATTTTGCAACCAAAATGCTCACCAGTACTCAAACCACCCTACCAGTACTCAACCACCTGCGCACTCAATTTATCATCCATGTTAGTACTTCAAATCCACATCCAACATGTGCATACTTACTCAGTGAATGGAAATAACCCTAGTGGTACACAAAACTGGATGATCTTTATGAAACATTTTTGCAACAAATGCTTCACTCAGTACTCAACCACTACCAGTACTCAACCACTGCGCATTCTCAATTTATCATCCATGTTAGTACTTTCAACACCACATCCAAAACATTGTGCCATACTTACTCAAGTGAAATGCCCTAGTGGTACACACAAAACGCCTGATCTTCGTATGAAAAATTTTGCAAACAAATGCGCTCACCAGTACTCAACCACTACCAGTACTCAAGCCACCATGCGCACTCAATTTATCATCCATGTTAGTACTTTCAGAATCCACATTCCAACAGTGCATAATTACGTGCAGTGAATATGCCCCTAGGGGTAACACAAAAACTGCTGATCTTTATGAAAATTTTGCAACAAAAATGCTCACCAGCTACTCAAACAATACCAGTACTCAACCATGCGCATCAATTTATCTCCATGTTAGTACTTTCAAAATCCACATCCCACGCAATGTGCACTACTTCCTCAAGTGAATTATGATGACGTAGTGGTACACCAAAAACTGCTGATCTTTCTGAACATTTTGCAAACAAACATGCTCAACCAGGACTAACGCACTACCAGTACCCACGCCACTGGCACTCAATTTATCATCATGTGTCCTTTCAATTCCACAATCCAACATGTGGCATTTACCTTACTCATCAGGAAATGCATAGTGGTACACAAACTGCTGATCTTTATGAAAATTTTGCAAACCACCAAAATGCTACGTACTAACCCCTACCCAAACGTACTCAACCAATCGCATCAATTCTCAGATGTTCGAGGCACGCCTAGTCA
>JADBJO010031338.1:10000-16867 GCA_016801955.1 Conus betulinus | reverse complement strand
GACGGTGGTAGGGAGTGACAGACATGACGTGACGGTGGTAGGAGGTGGTGACAGACATGACGTGACGGTGGTAGGGAATGGTGATGACGTGACATGACGTGACGGTGGTAGGGAGGTGACAGACAGACATGACGGTGACGGTGGTAGGAGGTGACAGACATGACGTGACGGTGGTAGGGAAGTGACAGACATGACGTGACGGTGGGTAGGGAGGAGTGACAGAGTCACAGACATGACGTGACGGTGGTAGGGAGACAGACATGACGTGACGGTGGTAGGAGTGACAGGACATGACAGACAGACATGACGTGACGGTGGTAGGAGTGACAGACATGACGTGACGGTGGTAGGGAGTGTGACAGACATGACGTGACGGTGGTAGGAGGTGACAGACATGACGTGACGGTGGTAGGGAGTGACAGACATGACGTGACGGTGGTAGGGAGTGACAGACATGACGTGACGGTGGTAGGGAGTGACAGACATGACGTGACGGTGGTAGGGAGTGACAGACACATGACGTGACGGTGGTAAGGAGTACAGACATGTGACAGAGGAGGTGACGTGAGGACGGTGTAGGAGTGACAGACATGACGTGACGGTGGTAGGGAGTGACAGACATGACGTGACGGTGGTAGGGTGACAGACATGACAGACATGAACGTGACGGTGGTAGGAGGTGACAGACATGACGTGACGGTGGTAGGAGAGTGACAGACATGACGACATGACGGTGGTAGGGAGGAGTGACAGACATGACGTGACGGTGGTGGTAGGAGGGTGACAGACATGACGTGACGGTGGTAGGAGGTGACAGACATGACGTGACGGTGGTAGGGAGTGACAGACATGACGTGACGATGGTAGGAGGGGAGGTGACAGACATGACGTGACAGTGGTAGGAGGTGACAGACATGACGTGACGGTGGTAGGAGGTGACAGACATGACGTGACGATGGTAGGAGGTGACACACATGACGTGACGATGGTAGGAGGTGACAGACATGACGTGACGATGGTAGGGGTGACAGACATGACGTGACAGTAACAGGAGGTGACAGACATGACGTGATGGTGGTAGGAGGTGACAGACATGACGTGACGGTGGTAGGAGGTGACAGACATGACGTGACGGTGGTAGGAGGTGGCACACATGACGTGACGGTGGTAGGAGGTGACAGACATGACGTGACGGTGGTAGGAGGTGGCACACATGACGTGACGGTGGTAGGAGGTGACAGACATGACGTGACGATGGTAGGAGGTGGCACACATGACGTGACAGTAACAGGAGGTGGTGACAGACATGACGTGACGGCGGTAGGAGGTGACAGAAATGACGTGACTGTGATAGGAGGTGACAGACATGACGTGACGGTGATAGGTGGTGACAGACATGACGTGACGATGGTAAGCGGGTGACAGACATGACGTGACGATGGTAAGCGGTGACAAACATGACGTGACCCTGGTAGGGAGTGAGAGGTCTGCTGATCTTAAGTACTCATCGATTTGAATTAAGATTTTAAGAGAGGCATCGATTTCATTGAGTAAGGATGTTGTTGGAGTGATTTGTAAGTAAATCCCATTCTCACGTTTTGACGCTTACACGCGGATTTCCTATCATGTGTAGTGACGACTTTTTTTTTTCAATGGCACTCAACAATATACAACACAAACAGAATACTCAAAAGTAACACAGTTTTGTTCCTTTCCTTAAAAAACGGAAACCAACCCGATTTGGAGTTTTCGCGAGCGATGAGACATGTAGGCTGCTGCATCCATTTTGTATTGTTTAATATCTGTATCCTAAAGGAAGAAAAATGTTATCAGATTCATGTCATATAAGGTTACATGCGGTGAAAGAAAAAAGGATGGGCTCCGCCCTCCATTATGCCGTGCCGCAGATACGGTGAACCTCTTACAGTTCACTTTAACTTTTAAGCTTTTACCAGTCGTACAGACCATAATGGGAAGCACAGTTCGTTTAATGGTAGATTACCAATAGAATTAATCATAGGATTTCCATTTCAATCGCAAGGAAGTTAGGAGAATTGGACGAATCAAATCACGTACGCTGACAAATATGTTAGTGATTGAAAAGGTAGACACTAAAATCAAAGCAAACTTTAAGCGGTTTGGGCGTCCAATCCATTTTTTTTTTTTTTTTCCGCTTAAAAACCACCTCCTCTTCAACGCAAACGAGATCAGTCTTGTCTTATAGGGCAAAATGTCAAAGAAGAAATCTTTTCAAATTAAGTTGATCCACTGTTTTGGTCCTCATGTACCAAAGATAGTAACTTCAGCTGATTGGTCAACAGAAGTGCTGACATGCTCAATGCGCTTTTCTTTTTCCTGGTGGAAGGAGTGGGAATCTTTTATCTTTGTTGTTGTTTCACCTCCGCAACGGACACTACCGTTTCAATTTGTTTTTTTGTTTTTTGGTGTGTTTTTTTTGTTTTTCAGTTCTTTCGGCGTATGTGGTTTGTTTGCATGTCGTTTAACAGGTGTTTCGGAAAAAAAAAAATAAGAAATACGGAACCGACTTTAACCAAACTTCGTCCAAAAATGGAGAGTGGTCCCAGGGATGAACATGTTAAATTTTCGGATCGATTCGGATCAACTGATGGCTCCAGGATCGTTCAGCAAAATCAACAGGGACACGGAGAGTTCCTGAATCAGTCTGCACTATTACATTCCTCTGTGAGGGAGAGAATAAAGAAGATAAAATCATGACACTCTTTTCCACTGAAACTGAACACTTTTAAATATATTATATGTTTTCATGGAATATCAACATTTTCTAGTGATATAAATTTTCCTGTTACAAGATTGCTGGGTGGTGTTTCTTGGTGTTGTTGCTGTTATTCGTTTCTTTATTTTCATGCTCTGTTTAAAAAAGTGTATGGGGAATAACTCCTTTATTCCGTATCAACAATAAATTCATGTCAGATTCGTTCGACCATGGCGGATGTCTGCTGCGCTCTCCTGCCAGCCTTCCAGTTTGTTGATGGTGAAGCGCAAAATCTCGTTATAAATCCAAGACTACTAAGATGTCAGCTTCTGAGTATCAGATGGCAGATCTTTTTATATTTGCGTATTCATAATACATTCGAAAGGCATCGCTTTACTTTGTTTTCTGCTGCCATTTTACGGTCACAAATTCATGTCCTGATCCAATAAAGTCATGCTGTTAAAAGCGCAGCCCCGACTACAGCCGAGTAATGCACAAAATTAAAACAGTCAAGATTAATATTCAAGAGCTAGAGACAATTCATCATGAAAAGGACTGATCTAAACACAATGTATACACCCAATCCGATCAGGTGGGCTGGGCGAAGAAATAGGTAAAGAGCCAGAGAGGGAAGATTGCAGGGAGATTGCAGGGTTGCCTTTGTGGTTTGGGCGGTCTTTTGTCAGTTGTTGTCGTGGACTGCGAAAAAAAATGTCAGGGGATTCGGTTATAAAGCGTTTTTGTATGTACCTATTTATTGTACCAAAGGTCGTTTGTCAAAGCCCGCAGATACTGCATTCCAGCGGGGGGTGTTGATGCGCTGGTAAACCTGTCAGTCTTAAGCCGCGGTGATTTAGGGCCACTTCCGCCACGAAAACCGAAGACGAGAGATATTGTTTACATCTGTCTGTCCTCTTAATTCCGCGTTTGTCATGGTCAGCCCAGATTACATACAACAACGGATGCCGGATCGTGATTTTACAACGAAAAATATCCGGACATTGAAAGTGGGAGTAGGAAACGGGAACGATTTTAACGAAACCTCTCCCCCCAGAGATCGAAAATCTGTACCCAGAACCTGTCACAGGCACTGAATTAGACCCCGGCCTCCCTGGGCAAAGGTGCGAATCAACGGCTTAATTCCATTGGCCCCCCCTGGAGGCCGCCACTCTCCAAGTGCCCCCTGAAGTCTCGAAAATGCCCCTACCTATTGCCTATACAAAAACAAGATGAAATAGGCTTGCACGGAGATATAGCGAAATCTGAATGCTCTTAAATTCCTAAGCCCACCTCTGCAGCCTCCACCCTCTGTGTGTTGTGTTGTGTAGTGTGTGTGGGTGTGTGTGGGCGTGTGTGTGGTGTGCATAACTTTTGTTTTTACCCACGAGGATCAAGTTACGGGGGGATTTATAGAGAGAACAAGAACCCCAACACAAACAGTAACACACCCTCGAAACGTAAGGTCACGGAGAACACCGCACAAGACAGAAGAGAAGAAACCCTCCAGGCGCAAACCTACGAGGACACCATATTATGCCCCACCAGGTTTTGAACACATCAACCACCATGAAACAAGTCGACCCTTCCAGAGACGTACAGACACCACCAACACAAACCAGTCCTAGGTCTGAAGACACAGTGTGAGAAAGTCTGTCTACGAAACACTGAACCACGCACCCGACGACCCAAGTGAAGATGGGAGGCCCTATGACAGATTGCCTGTTGTCATCAGGTCAACAACAACCACTCCTTGTGGATCTAGAACATCGAGCACCACACGTTGTGGAGCGATCCAGCCAGGCCAGCGCCACCGAACAGGTCGTTGGAACAAGTCACCACAAAGATAAACACTGAAAAAACACCCACAGGAGGAGACAACGTGAAAGATGAAAGGGGCCAGGTGCTGTTGTAATCCCCCCATATTAAGGTTTAAAAAAAGTTGGGATTGAGTTAACCAACGTTTGCGATTGTTTTCATAGCTAACTTCCTTTGAACAGTCCTTCTTACACACAAACGGAACCAGGTTAAATGCATTGTTTTCAAGATCCTGCCCTTCTTAACAAACACACACACACACCCACACAGGAGAAAAAACACACCACACACACACACACACACACACCACACCACAACCAACACACAAGATGAGAAGAACAAGAAAAAACCCACACCACACACACACACACACACACCACAAACACACACAAACAAAACACACACCACACACACACCACCATCATCATTTCCGAGCCGGCCGATGCTTGTTGTGCGTATTTTTTAGAACTAGACACATACAGTGTCACCCTCAAAAACGAAGGTCGTCGAAATTGCTTTAACCTAACATTAATGTCAACAAAAAAGAATCTGCTCAACGCCCATATTTCGCGTAGCCGTAACACTCATTTGCAAGTCTGCAAAAACTGGCGGGTGATAAACCCCTGTACCCTTCCTGCACTCTCTCTACCCCTCCCCTTTGAACAACACCCCCACACCACCCACCCTCGCCCTGTTTTCGTTCGGCTGGCCACACGACTCCCAGTCCAACCTCCACCACTGCACAAAGCATTCATCTACACCCCCCCCAGACCACGCGTGGGTCCTTTATGTTCTCACCCCCCACTACGCCTCTCGGGACCATTCCACCTCACCAAAACCCCCCGCCCGGCCACAACACCACACCCACGATCAGAGTCAACCCGAACCCCCACCACCCCCATTTCCCCCACCCCAACACTCTAGCACACCAGCCCACCACAACCACCCACTCCGACCCTCTGCCCCCCACCGCCCACTTCCGGCCACCAGCCGTTCACCCGCCCTCTGCCGTGGGGGCACCGCACCGATGACCGCACACACGGCCCCCACCACACCCACCGCAGAGCAAAACCCTCTGCCCACCCAAACTCCCCGCTAGCCATCTCCGTGCCCCGGTGCTCCACCCGGATCGTGCCGATCACAACCTCGCACAAAAACATTGGGCCACACCTCCACTGTGGGCCCCCCTTCTGGGCCACAACAAGACACAGGACAGACCCACCACTACCCAGCCTTTGTAGCACCACGAAACCGGGCCCCCCCACCACCCCACAACCACCACACACCCCACCACCCCCACCATGCACCCCATCTCCCCACACACCCCCCCTCCCCACCAACCCCACCACCCCATCCGTGGATGTTGCACCGCCCCGCGCCAGACCCCCTCACCACTCACCCCCACACCCCACCCCCAACCAACACGCAACACACCCCCCCCCCTCCCCACCCCCCCCCTCATCTCCACCGCTCCATCACCTACCACACACACTCACCACGACACCACGGGGAAAATCCTCAACAACACCGAGTCCTACACCCGACCCGCCAAACCACAAGCCCACCCCACCAAAACCCCGCCACACACTACCTGCTAAACTGCGAAGGGTACTACAGACCCCGGCCTGGACGGCCCCACCACCCACCGCCCCCCTTCGCCAAATCTGAACGCAGCTCGCCCCGTCGCGTCAATCACAGGCCCCCCCGGGGACCCAGCCACCCCCGCCAGGACCCACAAAAGCCCATGACACGCGACATTAACCCACGGCCCCTCAGGCCTGAATAAGCCAGCAACCGCCGGCGCCAGACCGCCTGTCTTCCTCACGGTACAGGGAACGCATGGAATTCCCTTACAGAGGTCACCGAAGAAAATCCAGGTGTTTTTTTTTTACCTTATCGGACTAACAAACAATCAAGTACGCGCCTGTACTGAATGCACAATCAGCCGACCGCCTAGCCAGCTAAAGAGGTACAGGAACTCTCATTCTCACAAAACACCGTGCCCCAGTGGATCTTCACACCCCACCAAGCAGGACACAACTCAATCCACCAAAGCTCTTGAGAAGAAAGTTCAGAACATCAACGACACACGACGAGGATAAAACCAAAAAAGACGACGGTGGCGCCGAGAAACTGGGACGAACAACGTAGCGCAAACACCGCAACAGCGTCGGAACAAGACAGTCCTCAGTGGAATACCAGGCACACTGAACCCGAGGAGTCGTCCAAACATTGGCGTGGATTTGGAGGCAGGTACCCACAGAGCCAATACGATTTAACGGCCCAACAACCACGAGCTTCACAATAAGAGTCCGGGC
>JADBJO010031338.1:0-5000 GCA_016801955.1 Conus betulinus | reverse complement strand
ATTTGGTCACAACGACACGTGGCCACGATGACACATCATTTCCCGTCACATCGCCATTGGGCCACGGCGTGTGGTCACACATCGGCATGTGGTCACATCTTCGCGTGCATCCCGTTTTGCCCAATCAGTTTCGCCCAAGCACGTTCTGCCGGATCAGGCTTCATCGAAGGTGTCTCATTCTCCCATATCCGTCATGTTTCACCCACATCAAGTAGAATGAAGTTGTGTATGTTCGCTGGTTGTATCACACGCATGTACGCACGCACGCACACACACACACACACACGCACGCGCGCAAACACGCACGCACGCATGCACACACACACGCACGCACGCACGCACGCACGCACGCACACACACACACACACACACACACACACACATACATCAAGCTGGGCTCACGAATTTTCAAATGCATTTTTAAGATCATAACAGATAGAGAGAATGCAAAGTTTCATGTAAATCGTATTGACATGTCAAGTCTTTGATTTACGTGAAACTTAGAGTATTCAGCTATGACTTTTTGGACTCTTTTTCGACATTAAAGTTTTTTGTTTTTTTTTCCAGCTATAGACTCTTATCGATGTTAAAGTGTTTTTTTTTTAGCGACTCGGTAACTTTCCATTTTTATCTTTTTAATCCTACTGTTAGAAGGCGTTAATCATATGAGACAAGTATTCATAACAAGGAAAATACACTTGGATCTGTGCAGAGGGAAAGCGCGGTCTGAAAAAAAAAAAACCTTTCTGGGTTTTTGACCGGTTGGTAAACTCACTTCACAGACTGGGAAAGTAGCCTACACACACACACACACACACACACACACACACACACACACACACACACACCACTACAGAGAGAGACAGACAGACAGACAGACAGACAGACAGACAGAATCGTGGGTGTAAACAAACGCATGCCATTGCTCCAAAGTCAAAACTGATCTCACCTATCAACTTCTCCCTGCAAGCAAGCAAATAGAAAGGTGTTGGCGTGAAATAACTGTCCAAACCAAGTGGGAGCTTTAAGCTCGAAGAGTTGGTCTGCAGGAAGTCATGTTCGGGAGATTGTCGTGCCAAACGAGGAACAGATACATACAGGATGTCTTCAGCTTTCCTGCCAGCACGCCACGCGAAGCACGGGCACCCTGAAAACCGGCCACCAACACACGCGCGCGTGGAGTGTACGCAGTAATCCAAGCGAGAGAAAATGAGGACATTTTGAAAGCTTCCCCAATCAGCTTTTAACGGTGTCTTCTTGTCACGGTCATGTACAAGATCACGTCGTCTTCGGTCACGCGAAATCTGATCAGAAGCGTTGACTCATCTGACGTGACCTTATCAACTTTCCGTGTGTGTGTGTGTGTGTGTGTGTGTGTGTGTGACGATGTATAAGTGAGTTGGGGGTTGGGGTAGAGATAGTAGTGGTTACAAAAAAAGGTTGTCTGATATGTGTTTGACAAATATAGGATCCACAGTGCTGGAGTTCTGTTTTGCACAAAAGTCCAAAAGTTTTGGGTAGGGATCAAGCATACGTATCCCCATTTCCATGTGTCTCCAAAACAAGAGAATACAGGGAGTGATTGTTTCGTGACTGAAACCAAAACAGTTCGGCTGTGGCAAGTTAGACAGTACAAACAATTTTTGTATGTGAAGACTGAACGGTTTTATTCTAATCTATCTTATTCAAACCTACCCATAGTAGGTCCAATTCTGTTTGTTCGTTTTGTTTGTTGTTTGCTTGTTTGTTTGTTTGTGGAGACACAGATTGGTAACACTGCGTTTTAACATTCACACCACTTAGAGCTGACAAGGCACACGGTACCACCTATCCAGAAAGAAGGGGGTAGGGGGGTAGGAAACCTATTCACACAACACCGGTATCCTCAGAACGACAACATGCTGCATTAAAAAAAAAAAAAAAAACGGCAAGTTTTGCGCTGGGTTTCCAGTCACCACGTCTGATCGCGCAGTCGGTGCTTTATGCCTGAGCACGCCAGTCATCCCCCAACTTGAGTGTTCAGGCTCTCGTGTTTAAGGCTTGGTCAGTCTTACCTATAAGGAATGCCCTGTGCGTGCCTGCACCCTGTGTGAACACAGCGCAGGCTTCCGATGGTTGTGCAGGATTGTTCCCGGCCGGTTGGTTCGGCAGTTGATGACAGTACTTCTCTGTGTCACACTGGCATCTTCAGGTGTTTTTCTAGTCTGCCCTTCAGCCAAGCCCAGTGGCGGTGAGTGAAGACTCACTGACCACAGGCAAAGTCCTGTTGACAACAGGAAAAGCTGAAACCTGGGACCCTCTTCAGAGGGCACGCAAGGCCTTGTTTTGAAAGCTTGGCTGTGTCTGAGTTGTGTACTGTCTTCACTGTCAATGAACCGGCAACGAGTGGGGCTACAGACGCGCGCAGCACTTCGCTCTGTTAATTAGGGGCTCTTCAGTATCCATGGACGAAGCTTCCATTGAAGGTTCTGGTTTGCTGCGTCCGGTGGTCACACTATAGCATCTGCTAGGGGATAGTCCCTTGACGTCTTAAGGGAACGCCCTATGCGCGCCTGCACCTTATAAGAACACAGCGCAGGCTTCCAATGGTCGTGCAGGATTGCTCTTGGCTGGTTGATTTGGCAGTTAAAGACAGTACTTTTCTGGGTTCCACTGGTACCTTCGAGCGTACGGTTTTTTTGGTGTGTGTGTGTGTGTGTGTGTGTGTGTGTGTGTGTGTGTGTGTGTGTGTGTGTGTGTGTGTGTGTGCGTGCGTGCCAGTCAAAACCCAAATGAATTGTTCAGGCACTCGTGTCTATAGACTGGGTCAGTCTCACTAGGTGACGATGAAACCAAACACTAAGACCAATGTCACGCGCGACAGATGAATAACTCGTCCCAAAAAGGCCAGTGACATCGGAACCGAGCAGGAGGATAGAAGGAAAGAGGGGGGGGGGGGGGGATGGAAAAATGGACATGGTAGAGGGCCACGGGCCCCATTAAAATTCTTGGAGAGGGGGTGGGGTGGGGTAGGGGCAGAGTATTTGGACCCCCACCCCTACCCCCCACCCCCGTTATTGGAAGGGACAGAGTTACCGAAGAAGCGAGAGAAATAAAAATGAAGAAAGATATTTCAAAAAGGGACTGTAAGTGGTGGCACTGGTTTGTGTCTTCCTCCACTTTGAAGATGAGTATCCCCACCTCCACCCCCTCTCCCCGCCTCTTTATACAAGAAGTTGGACAGGAGAGCCGCTTACCCCCTACGCTCATAGAACCAGGCGATGAGAACTAGAAGATGAGAATCCGTTCACTGCCACCCCTTGTCTTCCCGGCTTTGATGAAAATTGGAAATCCCGTTCCCACTTGTAGCACCTCTCTATCCCTTCTCTCTCTCTCTCTCTCTCTCTCTCTCCTCTCTCTCTCTCTCTCTCTCTCTCTCTCTCTTCCTAAAAGAAGAGTGGAAGAGATGCATGTGTAATGACTGCAGCGCTGTTTTTTACATAATACTGTCAGTTCAAAGCTGACCCCCCCCCCACCACACACACACACACACAACACACACACACACACACACACACACACTACCTCCGCCTTTCATCCCCTTCCCAATGCAAAAAGTATCTTTCGACGCCACTGGAAGCCCACACAATTTAGAACCATGACTATTTTGAGGCTTTTTTTCTTCTTTCTTTCTTTCTTTTTTTTGTCCGATGGATAGAAAGATAAAAACGAATGTTTTTGAAATACTGCTGGTACAGTCGGTATCATTTTGAAGTGATTATTATCCTTTTTGTGTGTGTGTGTTGGTTGGTCTTTATGTGCAAAGAAAAGACTGTCGAAAGAGAAAACGGTTCGCTAGTGAGTGACACAGCATGCGAAATGGGGATGCACGTTTCGTTGAGGATGGAGGAATTGTTATCAGCTTGCAGGGATACAGTTCGCTTCTCGCAGTGCTTTTTTTTGTGTAATCATTTATTTTGTTGCTGTCGAAGTGCGGGAGAAATCATGTAGTTTATCCCTCAACGGGGACGCGAGAGGAATATATGCCACCCACCAACAGAAAACCGACAATTGGGTTGTGTTTGGGTATTGAGAGTGAAAACTCCGCGCGCTTAACCTACCAATCAGAAAATGTTACTATTTATGGTGCGTGAGCTCCAAAGCAGTGGTTTGAACGCCAGTAGAAAGAATTTCATTTTTGACTTCTGGACAGCATTCGGCAGCATTTTTATCTGTTTGTGTCAAATGTCAAGTGGATTTTAAACGGAAAGCAGCTAACTGGAAACAACATTACGTGAGCTTTGTTTTTCTTTTTTTTTTCCCCATGGCTTTCAGTTTTATTTGAACTGTGTATTTCAGGCTGCGTGATTCCTCAAAGTGTGTAAGCTTTCCTGAGATCGGTAGGAAAAGGGATCGGGTGTTCACGAATCGTATTTCAGGGATAATTGCTTCTTTACCATTTACTGTCACAATCGCACGTGACAATTTTCCTTTAGAGGGTCTGTCTGTTGTCTGTCTCTCTCTCTCTCTCTCTCTCTCTCTCTCTCTCTATCTCTCTCTCTCGATATCGATCGATCTATCTTGCTACAGTTCTGTCTGGCTCCGCCCCTGCCAATTATCGCACTACCCATTGTCACCACCTCTCTCTCTGTCTCTCTCTGTCTCTCTGTGTCTGTCTCTGTCTCTCTATAGTCTTCTCTCTGTATGTCTGTCTCTCTCTCTGGCTTCTCTCTGTTATCTCTCCTGTTCTCTCTCTCTCTCTCGCTTTCCTCTGTCTCTCTCTCTTGTCTCTCGATCTCTCTCTATTGCTCCCGTTCTGTAGGCTCTGACTGCCAATTATCGCTACCCATTCTCACACATCTCTTTCTCTCACTCTCTCTCTCGCTCTCCTCTCTCTGCCTCTCTCTCTCTCAGCTATATATCCTTCCCTCATTCCTTTCTCTTTCTTCTCCTCTCTCAAAATAACTCCGTATCCCCACACTCGTCTGTATCTGTCGGTATGTCAGGACTCTCTCTCTCCT
>JADBJO010031337.1:5000-16868 GCA_016801955.1 Conus betulinus | reverse complement strand
TGGAAGCGTTTGTGTACGAGTGTGTGTATGAGAGAGAGAGAGAGAGAGAGAGAGAGAGGAGAGAGAGAGAGAGAGAGAGAGAGAGAGAGAGAGAGAGAGTGAGTGTGTGTGTGTGTGTGTGTGTGTGTGTGTGTGTGTGTGTGTGTGTGCCATGTGTTTGTGTGTGTGCAAGAGCGTGCGCGCGCGCGCGCGCGCGCGCGCGCGCGCGCGTGTGTGTGTGTGTGTGTGTGTGTGTGTGTGTGCGTGGGATGTGTTTGAGGGGGAGGAGTTGTTCTTATTGTTGTGTGTATGTGTGTGTATGCGCGAGAGAGTGCGTGTGCACTTATATGCTGTAATCGATGGTCCTGTTCTTGTTCCTAAGTCATTTTCTGAACATTCACGCACGAAGTTACAACACACACACACACACACACACACACACACACACACACACACACACACACACACACACTCGCGTGCGCGCACGCACACACACACACACACACACACATGTGGAGATGAGTGCGTACGTTCGCTTGCTCGTACCCACACACATACAAATGAGTGCATGTGTGCGTCCACACTGACACACGCGCGCACACACACTCATACACATAAGCGCACAAATGCACACACACACACACACACACACACACACACACACACACACAGCACACACGCCCACACACAAAGACACACACATACATACAGATATGTGCACATATAGTTATTATGTTATCATCTGTCATCCATGCGCACGACATGGCCGAGCCAGCGCATACATCTGTGTTTCAGCAGCGTGTACATGCTGGTGCATTCAGCTCTTTCCAGGAAGTGTTGTTTGGGACCTTGTCCTGCCAGGTGATGTTCAGAATGCGTCGGAGGCTACGCATATGAAAAGCTTTGAGCTTTCACTCTTGTTGGGCACGCAAAGTCCAAGACTCGCTGCCATACAGGGGGTGCTCATGACACAGACTCTGTAAATCTGGATCTTTGTGTGCTCGGTCAGCTTGCTGTTATTCCATCCAGTTCATGGTCATTGATGTTGATGACTGGGGGAGAGTAAACATCCTGTCCCATGACCTGTGTTTTCTTCAAGCTAATGGTAAATCCGAAGTCTTGGCAGGTCTAAAAACCTCCTCTATGGAGAACTTGTGCAGGGAAAACGTCCCACAGGCAGACCACAGCTGCTATTCAAAGACGTGTGCAAGAGGGACCTAAAGGCCTTGAACATCGACCAGAACAACTGAGAAGCACCAGGCCTCGAACGGTCAGCCTAGAGACAGGCTGAGCAGAAGGTCTCTCCAAGTTCGAAGAGACACTCGCCCAGCAGCACGTGGAAAAAGAGAGAATGAGAAAAAGGCTGCAGCCCAGGCAGACAGACCAGCGTCAGACTTCATCTGTGCCCTCTGCCACAGGGACTGTCATTCCCGCGTCGGACTGGCCAGCCACACCCGTCCCTGTACCAGAAAAGACACCTAGAGTGCAACTCCATAGTCTTCCGAGACTGAATGATGCCTACATGAGGTATTATGCAGATACGTGTGCTCACACAAACCCACAAATTACACACACACACACACACACACACACACACACACACACACACACACACTTCTGTGCACACACACACACACACACACACACACACACACACACACACACACACACACACACAACACAACACACACACATACACACGTGCACACATGCCTGCGCGCGCGCGCGCGCGCGCGCGCACGCACACACACACACACACACACACACACACACACGCACACGCACATACACATGCGCCCATGCACACACATGGGCCCATGCCCACACATCATACACACACATGTACATCCACTACACACAAAAAAAATGGTAGGTGGGTATTCAAGGTCTGACCAGCGCGTTGGGCTAATAATGCGTAGGGCAGACATCCGCCGAGTCGTAGCCATGATACCCTCTTCTTCAATTGTCTCATCCATCAAAATCATGTGTAGCATGGTCTCAAAACTTAGTGGATGTGGTGTAGCATATATGGACTAGTCCACATGCGGTGACGCCTCCTTGATGAAACTGAAACTAAAACTGTTACAATCATCTCTTCAAACCTGTAATACATAGGTTTTGATGTGCTGATGACCAAGCAGAAGTCTCTCCTCAATCTAGTCCACAAGATATGGTAAGGTGAAGTGTTTTCTCCAGTCAGCTGCATTTCATGGGAAACAGCCACTGAGTGGCGCTCCAGCTGGTGATCTAAGTTCAAATGTTCATTGGCAAGGTTGGTGCCTTCCTTGATGTGTTATGTTATTGGTTAAGAAGCAACAACTTGGCGATAATCGTGACTGATAATTTGCTCTTCACAGACCAAACAAGGAACAAAATAAGCAATCAATTTTCTTAGTCTGAAACAGCTGTATGAAGGCCTGAACGTCTGACATGCTTCTTCAGGTTAGTTGCAAGTTTAAGCCTCCTCATGCGATCAAACGAAATGACATTGTGTCATCAGAAAGGGATGGACTTAAATTTTCTCTCCAGTGTATTTCAGAAGGCATAACACTGCTTTTCCGCACATGCCTTTTTTTTCCAAATACACTTTTGTTTTCCATTCAAGTTTCTCTAAACACAATATTTTACAACTGAGAAGATACAGGAAAATATAACCTAACTCTGAACAGAATAAATGAGAAATCATAGAAAGGAGCAATAGACACAAATCAATCACACACACACACACACACACACACACACACACACACACACACACACACAAGGAAAGTATGTGCCAGCCATTTCCATAAAGATTATATATCCGAAACAACCTCAACCCTTGGGACTCCCCCCACTCTATTTCAACCTCACCTCTATATACCCAACCTAAAATGCTACCACCCCACTCAAGCCAAAGAAGAACAGAGGAGGGACATTCCTAGCTTAAAGGACCTATCACACAACACGTACACACAACCAATACCAGAGATAAATATGTTAAGAGTTTTCTTAATTCTCAGCACACAGGAGCATGCGCCACATGTTACATCCGACACTTCCTACTCATTCAGCAGGGATACTCCTCCAGTACCAACAGACGAATGGACCAGTAGCTTCAGCCTTAAAGTTTCTCCTAGCAAAGTCTTAAATTTTGGAGAATTCCATTCCATCTTAACATGTCGCATATATTTCTTTGCTGACTTTCTTTCACGTCCTAGCCAAATAGCAGATGTGTTTTCACAGTTCATATTCAGACCTGATAACTTACCAAATTTATCCAAGATCTTTATAGTTTCTTCAAAAGATGATCGATCTCCGCTTTGAAAAAAAAAATGTGTGTCATCAGCAAATTGTGCAATTTTATGTTCAATATGACTGTAACTATTCCCTTGATATTTTTGCTCTGTCGGATCATGTTTGCCAAAATTTCAACACATAAAGCAAATAAATATGGTGAAAAAGGATCACCCTGTCTACAACCCCTACTGATTTTAAACCAATTTGATGTTTGTCCATTTAAGATTACAGTGGCTTTAGTATTTCTATATAATGTTGCTATCCAGTTACACATATCATCTCCAAAGCCAAAGGTTTTAAGTACTTTGAAAATAAAATTCCAGTCAATGGTATCGAAGGCTTTTTGGAAGTCAGCACATTACATTAACCCTGGAAGACGTTCTTTATTTGGATGGTTTGTTAAATCATATAGTCAAATGTTGTCCCCAATAAATCTTCCAGGGATGGACCATGTCTGATCTTCACTGATTAGACTTGGAATAACTGATTTTATTCTGGCTGCCATGCATGCTGTCCCAATTTTATATACGACATTCAGTAATGTGATAGGTCGCCGTTTTATGATATATTCCTTAGATTTATCAGCTTTGGGAATACATACTGTAATTCCTTTCTTTCAGAGTCAGGGATATGTCTTTTCTATCAATCCTTCATTAAGTGACCTAACTACAAACATCCTCATCTGTTTCCAGAAGAATTTGAAAAACTCACATGTGAATTCGTCGCTTCCTGAACTTTTATTATTGTTCATATCTTTTTAGAGCTGTGGTTGCTTCTTCTACTGTAATTTTCCCTTCCAGAGTAACTGAAACGTCATGATCAAGTTTGGGAAGCTCTTCTACAAGCTCGTTGATGTTACATTCTTCTACTTGGCCTCTTTCATATAACTGACAGTAGAAGTTATTCACTTCACACCCATAATGTCTTTAGTATTTGTTATAGCATTTCCATGCTATCTATCAATTTAATCATTTGTTTACTGACACAATTTTCGCTTCTCTAGACCACAAAAGTAATCTGTGATCTTTTCACCTTGAGAAATCCACCTAGCTCTAGATCTTATCAGAACGCCTTTCATTAAAATATAATTAAAAATCTAATAGCTTGTAGCTTTTCATCCTTCGATTTTACTTTTGAAAAATATTTTCAGATGATTTTTTCATTTGATTTGTTTTCTCTCTAAGGTATGGATTTCTTTTATGAGTGTTTTTTTTCTTCTTCTTGTGTATATTTCTTTTCGAATGGAATATGTTATAGTTTGTGACCAAATTTTCATCAATAGAACGTCAAGGAAAAGTTGCTGTGATGTGATGTGTAAATTCTATTTGCCTCATCTGTGCTTGGTCAACTCTGGATTGTCGTCATATGCCACCGCATACTCTTGTATTGTTGCTTTAATGACATTATTAATTTAAATGACATATTTAGAGTCTTCTAGTAATGACAAACTAAATTTCAAAAAAGTACTATCTTTATCTTCAGTAGGGTTCTTAAACTTCAGTACTACCATTGAGTGATCCGTTCTGTATACCGGGATTATTTCGCAATATACTATGTCCGACATCATGTGTTTGCTTATCAAAAAGAAGTCTAACCGGTTCTGTTGCCTGTGTTGGGATCTTCTCCAAGTAAACTGTGTTATATCTTGCCTTTGGATTGTTAATATGTTTTTGATTATCATAGTCAATATTTGGGTTCAATACTAATTTCCAATCATTCCTGAATGTGTTCTTCATTTTTTTTTGATAGAATTCTGGGCTGTCTCTATTGGGGCTGTAAACATTTATAATCAAAAAGTCCTTGCCTATAAAGATCATAGAGATGAATGTGCAATTGCCATTGAGATGTTTGTACACTTATTTTTTTGAATTTGAAAACATTGTTACATAGGACCGCAACACCTCTTGAATTAGTATTATACGAAGCAAAATAGCACTGGTATCCCCTTTCTGTTCTATAATATTTATCCATTTCAGGGTTTAAATGTGTGTCCTGGAGCAAAAACGATATTGTGTCCTTTATGTCTTAAATAGTGGAAAACATCACTTCTTTTCTTTTCCTCTCTCCCTTAACAGTTAACAGTACAAATTGAAAGGCTTTGAGACATGATATCTAATCATACGGCTTGAATCTATAGTGCTAATCCGCGCATATATAAAGCAAAGACTGGCAGTATCAGAAACACATTCCATAAGATAAAAAAAAAGAAAATACTTCGGTATATTAAACAGAAATGTCACAAAATAAATACTGTTTGCAAAAACAAACAAAAAGAGACGTGCTCAGCATGCAAATTATCTACTTGAGCGCTGTTCATAAACAGCCACCCGGACTGCACATTCACTGAAAATAGCTACTAGCCATCAAATGCAGTGTTCACATGCACAACATGAAGCAAAATGCATCGTTAGAGTCTTTCAAGCAGTCACCTCCACATCCTCAAAAACAAACAAACAAAAAAAAAAGCCACCATAGATCCTCACCCCTATCTACATAAAGCACCCACTCCCCCTCCCAACCCAACCTAGCCACCATGGAGGCATTCCGAAGAAAAAGGCACACGCCCAAGCAGCGATATAAGAGAGAGAGAGAGAGAGAGAGAGAGAGAGAGAGAGAGAGAGAGAGAGAGAGAGAGAGAGAGAGAGAGATTTGCGCCCGCGGGGTGGGGGTGGGGGGGGGAGGGGGGGGGTGGGGTGTAAATGTGTGAATGTGTGCGCACGCGCACGCGCACGCAGCCCGTCCATCTGTCCATGTCTGTGTGTCTGTGTGTAACATATGCGCAGTGTATATGAGTATGTAAACATAAGAAATGGAACTGGTATGAGAAAAATGTTCATCAAATATCGAAATGACAAACATCGAAATCCACTGTCTGGATTATTTTCTTAAATAAGACTTTGACCCAGAAAAGATTGTTATAACTCAAGTGATCTGTCCCTCAGATGTCAGAATCCCACACATTTGTGCATACAAATCATGATGATCGTTTTTCGAATGATAATGAAACTGATTAAAATGAATCAAATGTTTCAGAATAATTCTTTTCCAATCTTCCAGTAGAAGGGACATAGGGTGGTGGTGGTGGTGGTGGTGGTGGTGGTGGTGGGGGTAACGGGAGGAGACATACAAGTGTTGAATAATAAGACAGAGTAGGGGGGGGGGGAGGCTGGCTGAGAGGAGAAGTGAGGGGGAAAAACAGAAAAGAGGATGGGGGGGGACAATACAAATTTTTTTTTAAATGTGTGGGCCTTTTTTATATCCAGCACAGTGAAAGAAGATGGTCCACTTCAAAGACAGGCTGACTGAATATTTCTTTGAATTTCCTTCTGTCTCCCATTCATCTGCCCCACACCCACTCCCAAACCTCCCAATCTCAAACAAAAACGCAGACGAAAAATGCACATGCGCGCGCAACTGTGCGCTCATTAACAATTCATTAAAAAGTGTGCACGCATTAAAAATTCATTAAAAAATAAAAGATTTTTAAAAGGGGAGGGGTGGGGGGCACGGTCGATTTAGGGTACAATTTGCAAGCGTGTCAAAAGTAGTAAAGTTTCGTATTACGTACACAAAAAAAAAAATTCAAAAAACACCTCGTGTACCATTGGTTAGCCTTTATGAGTGTACTCACAAAAGTATGCAACAGACAGGCAGGCAGACAGACATACCTGTCCACAGATCTCTATTTCGCAGGACCATTTTATTTTTTTATAAATGTGATTAAGAAGCTTAATAAGCACTTACTATACATCACATGCACACATATTTTTCGCACATCATCGTCATAACACTTAAAGGCGCATGCACCTGTTTTTCCAGTATATGTGTACAGGAAGGAAAACACACACGAAGAAAAGGGAACAACAACAGTCTTAATATGCGTACATAAATCACACACACACACACACACACACACACACACACACACACACACACACACACACACACACACGCATATGCACACACACACACACACACACACACACACACACACACACACACACACACACACACAATACCTTATATCCCAATGATTTGCCTGTGGCATCGATTCAGTTTTTGTTTGTAAGCATGAATATTTACGTGTGTCTAACATGACCATGCCATGATCATGTTTACAGTATGATTATAAACTTCATTACACATTTGCCACACACATTAAATGCTTCATTAAATGTGAATTATCATGATGGCATTCAATGGCACAGGATAAATATGTTCTAGCAGTGTGTGTAGATTTGGTCTGAAGAAAGAAAGAAATGGGAACATGAAAAAGACGCTTTTGACTCGACAAAAAAATCAAACACACTAATGGTTTATCAATGTTGTTGTGCACGCGCGAGCACACACACACACACACACACACACACACACACACACACACACACACACACACGCGCGCGCGCGCACACACACACACACACAGAAGGTGGAAGACAGAGAGAGAGAGAGCAAGAGAGAGAGAGAGAGAGAGAGAGAGAGAGAGAGAGAGAGAGAGAGAGAGAGAGAGACAGAAAGAGAGAGCGAGAGAGAGACAGAGAGAGAGAGAGAGAGAGAGAGAGAGAGAGAGAGAGAGAGAGAGAGAGAGAGAGAGAGAGAGACAGACAGACAGACAGGACAGGCAGCAGACAGACAGACAGGAGTAAGGGTGTGTGTGAGCATGCTCACGCGATATTGTGAGTGTGCATTTGTTAAACTAAAAAAAAAACAAGGGCACAATCGAATAAAAGCGCTCACAACAGTTTGTAAGTGTGACAAACACAAATGAGCGTAATGACTGACACATGATATCACATCTATATCAAAAAGTGAAATATTCTTATTCAATTATTACATTCTGCCGATGTACTGACAAACGCTGTGAGCATGAGTATTAATACATGTCTCCAAGCCTGCGTTTTATCAGGGCCAAGTTTGCAATAAGGCTTCCCAAAGGAAAAAAAAACTTAAATGATTTACTATACCTCATTTTTGTACATCGTCATAATATTTCTTAACTCGGTTGTACAATAAAAATAAAAGAAACACAATTTTCAATATGCAATACCATCATCCACATTAACAATATATCTAAAATCGCATGGAGAGAGAGAGAGAGAGAGAGGGAGGGGAGAGAGAGAGAGAGAGAGAGAGAGAGAGAGAGAGAGAGAGAGAAGACAGAGAAAACAGAGAGAGACAGAGGGTTAAAGTGTTTTCCCTACACTTTAGAAGAAGTTTGTTTATATACCAAGCACTTGCACATTTACACACACACACGTACTCTACCTTACGTCAGTCCAGACTCTGGCTTGGGGGTTTCGTCAGGATTCTTTCCAAAGCCCTTCACTGGCATGAACTACTAAGTTGAGTCTGTCCCACAGTCACTGTCTTTCTGTCAGTCTCTGGGCCCAGCAGTGGTACTGTCAAAGCCGTCCTTGCCGTTGTTACCGTCTATGGCTGTTCTGTCGCCATGCTGGGGCTAAACTGTCTCCTATTAACTTGAGGCCCTATCACTGGTCTGTCACTAGTGTTTCTGTAGCACGACATAGCTCCTTAGCTAACTACAAGCTAGCAGGTCTGCTCTCTTCAAGCCCAGGTGTCGTACTCCCTAACCTTAAAACAAGTTAGCAGGTCTGATCTCTTCAAGACCTATTGTCGTACTGCCAGAGTTCGTCTGCTCGTTTACCTGACTGTCAGTGAACACTTCTCACGGGAGGTGCTCTTCCACTGAGCTCGCCGATGTGTGCAGATACCGTGCGTCACTACAGAGTACATGTGTGTGTATACGCGCATGTTCATGTATGTATGCGTGTGTATGAGTGTGAAATAGAGAGAAAAAAATATAAGTAAGAAATCAATGTTTCATAGTCACACATGATATATTATGCACATCAGAATTCATAAATCATTTTGTGTGTGTGTGTGTGTGTGTGTGTGTGTGTGTGTGTGTGTGTGTGTGTGTGTGTGTGTGTGTGTGTATGGCCGTGCACGCGTCCACGTGTGCGTCATGCGCGCAAGCGCGTGTGCGCGTGTGTGTGTGTGCGTGCAAGCACGTGTGTGTGTGTGTATGTGCGTGTGTGCGTGCGCCTGCGCGCGCATTTGTGTGTGTGCTTGGGAAAGGATGTGTTTGGGGGATTGATATGAGAGAGAGAGAGAGAGAGAGAGAGAGAGAGAGAGAGAGAGAGAGAGAGAGAGAGAGTCATTATTGTCACTCATTGCACAGGGTCAGGAAATCTTTTCACTTGGTGGGATTCGAAAATTCTAATCCGGTTATTGGCAAAGGGGTGGGGTGGGGTGAGGTGGGGGTTAGTGACTTACTTTTTCTTGGGAATGCACGTTTTATGAAGATAGATTTTCCCACTTCATATGAGTCCGCATCATTATGAGTGTCATTAGGTCTTCCACAGAATCCATCCTCCTCCAGCTGTCCTTTGGTCGACACAGTCTGCACAACACTGTCACTGCTCTCTAACAATCTCCAGAGTTGGTAGTCTTGAGATTTCCATAGACTACCTCCACAGCTGGTTGTCCTTTGGGCGACACAGTCTGCACAATATTATCACCAGTCTGACAGTCACTAGAGCCAGCAGTCTCTGTGTCTGCCACTGTTGCCTGTCTCTCTTCACTGTGTATCCAAGCAGTCGTTGATTGTCTTTTCTCACACACGTCCTTGGGTTGTGTAGATGGGTGGCTAAAACCTCCTGGGGTAGACGATGGACATGCTTGTCCCCAGCCTGTCCTCTCCAACGTCCCTTCTCTCATGACCGCTCCCCCTCCCCCATGCTGCGCGTGTCCCCGGATCGCCATCTGCCTGTGACCCTAGGACCTCTGGTGAGGGCTGTTGAATCGAGCAGAGCTCTGTCGATTTTACCCATATCCCCGTCTTCTATGGTTAGAGTACGCTGATCAGTCAACTTGCAATACAATTTTCCATTGAAAGATCAGGCCTAAACTACTGCTGGGTGCCTCTTCACCTACAACAGTCTCTGCGAGTTTAGTTTGGTGAGATCTTCGTTTATGTAGATCTGTAACTTTTTCATTTCTCAGTTTTTTTCCTCTGCCTAAATATTTCTGATTTGATTTTCCTGTTCATTAGCCCGATTATGACCAGTAGGTTCTGTCTGTGCACAAACTTTCCCACTCGGTGTGAAACACTACTGTGGGCAGGGTGGAGAGAAGAGACTCCAAGAATTCTCTGTATAAGGTGTAGTACTTTGATTTCGGTCTCTTCTGACGTCTCCATTTCTGAATCCCCGGGCAAATTGATTATTTTAAAGTTGTCCTTTCGCATGTATTGTTCTAAAGTATTTTGATGTTCTTTTTCTTACTTGACTTTTTTCTCCAGCCGGTGGCTTTTTCCGTTAACTCACAGTATTTCTTCTCCAGTACTTCTGTCCTTTTCCTCAGGTATAAATTTTATTTTTTGATTTCAAACATTTCCGACAATACTTTTCTATTTGTGTATTAATTTTATCTGTCACTCTCCTCCCATCATGCGTACAACTTTCCAGATGATTTAGAGTGGCAGGAACTACGTTGTCACTATTTTCAAGAATTTCATTTAGAGCACCTTCACCTGCTCTTTCCTTGCTGTCTGCCACACTGCTGGGAAAGTCTGTTGTTTTGTGCTGTTTGTTGGTCCACAGTTTTTGGTTTACTACTTGACGAACGTTCTGTACTAAAAACTTCTTCCCTGAGATATTCTTCTTGAGTGTGAGGGTGACTGCACTTTTCCATTGTAGGACCTTCACTGACTTGTCTTGAAACATTGTTAGATCTTTTTGTTCTGATTCGATCGCCTGGTGTTGTCCTTTTGGTGCCCATAGTGATGATAAGGTGACTAACCTGAATACTGTTACCAAGGGAAGACGTTGCCACTGGCAGGAGTTTGTAAATATAGTTTCAGCACACTACAACACTGGTGAAACAGTCGTCCTCCCAGTTTTTTGACTTGGCAGAAATGATAATTCTTTTTGGTAATAAAAATCCTTCTTTTGAAAGTCAAACTGCTGCAGTGGTTATCTTCCACTCAGACTTACATATACGGTAGTTGAACCGTGGCACATTTCTTTTCTCAGCTGCGCTAAATCCAAAAAAATATGCTCAAGCCATTTTGTGCAGAGTGCCGACAAGACACGTTTTACTCCGATGGTGAACAGCTGTCAAGTCCTCCCCACATGCCTTTGATCGACATAAAAGCAGCTGATCCACACAGAGTGTACACACCTTTCCAGCCAGGCTTACCTGCATTTCAAGTAGCAAATCAGGATTACAGTGACACGAATTTGTGGCATTATGCTTTTCGTCGAGGATGTTGAATCCTAGTCTGCACACTCGTGGCCAACAGCAGACTGGAGACCAGTCTGCCAGGAAGCTTCAGATCAGTAGAGAATATGCTGTTGAAGAAAAATGCCCTAAGAATGTCCTTGTGTCCAGCCTTCTCAGTGAAGAGGTACTCCAATCAGCCATCAGGACAAAGGATTAAAAAAAAAACTTGACTGGCCTCACGGAGACCCACGCCGATCTCTCAATTCTCTTAGACAAATGACTGATGTTTTGACTGAGCTGGTCATCAGCCTATCTTCCTTGTTACGCAGTTCACTCATGCAGCTCAGGAGGCCGAATACGTTC
>JADBJO010031336.1:0-10000 GCA_016801955.1 Conus betulinus | reverse complement strand
CATCATCATCGTTACGGCCATCTTCATTACCATCATTGTAGCTTCAACAGAAAGGGTTACGAGGGCACATAGATGATTTCACACACAGCAACCGACAGTCTGTTCATCAGTTGCGATTCTCTTTAGAGCCTTTTAGAGCCCAGGAGAGACAGGTCTGTCCACAACAGGCGAAGAACCAGAAGGAGGAGAGAGGGAGACGGAGGAGGAGGCCGACGAGAGGAAAAGAAAGGAAGGAAGAAGGAAGGAAAGGAAGGAAGGACGGACGGACGGACGGACGGAACGGACAGGACGACGACGACGACGACGACGACGACCGACGACGAACGACGACCACGACGGACGACCACGACGACGACCACGAAGACGACCACGACGACGACGACGCCGACGAAGTAGTAGTAGTAGTAGTATAGTAGTAGTAGTAGTAGGAAGAGTAGAGTAGTGTGTAGTAGTAGTAGTAGTCGTAGTAGAGGAGAAGAAGACGAGTAGAAGAAGAAGAAGAAGAAGAAAGAAGAAGAAAAAGAAGAAAAGAAGAAAGAGAAGAAAGAAGAAGAAGACGAACAACAACAACAAACAACAACAAGAGGCAGTAAGAAGGAGGAGGCGGGGTCGGGGGAAGAAGACGAAAAAGAAAAGAGAAGAAGCAGGAGGAGGAGGAGGAGAAGCTAGAGCAGCAGAGCAGCAGCAGCGAGGGTAGATGAGAAAGTAGTGGGGAAAAGAAGCAAAAAGAACTGCGACAACTGTTACCAGCCAGTTTTCTCCTAAAGATGTTCCTGGCGATGCACACACACGCCGACCCCCCCCCCCCTCAACCTGCTACTCTGCATTGAGGATGCTGCGTGTACATCAGATCACCACCAATCGCCGACCCTCTTGCGATGAAAAAAAAAAAAACCGCAAGCAGTTATCCCTTCACTATAAAACCCTGCCCATACTAGATACAACCTCCGTTTTATTTTCTCGTGGGCTTCAAAAGTAGATTGGGTCCATCCGCGCTGCTCTCACCCCCACTACGACCACTCAACACGAGGTGAAGTCAGGAAGCACGAAACTGCACGGTGCTAAGACGCAAGAAGTATTCAAGGTCCGAGTCCAAAATACAGGTCAAGCCTAAACCGCTTATGCAGTTCTGTTTTGCACACGAAGCTGCGTTGGTATCTCTCTCAGTGTGTGTGTGGTGGTGTGGGTGGGGGGGGGGGGGGGGGGGGGGGACCTTTCGCTTAATCAAACCAAACTCATTCCAGAGTTCATCATCCCTCGAGACGTATTGTGCTTGACTAAAGCAGTAGCAATGATGCTGTTTTTCGCTTTCGTTTTCTTTGTTTGTTTGTGTTCTGTAGTTTTGTGATGTGTGCAAAACTCCGCATGACCTCCCCACTCCTCACACCCTCTCCCATTCATTTTTCACTCACCGGCGGAACTCACTCTCAAATCCTTTTGCTCGACCAGTGACGTAGTAAAATCACACGGTTCCACTATTCACGCATCTTTCCACAATGTTTGCAGATACGTGACATAGAAGTAATGGACTGGTCCAAAATCCTTTGACTGTATGAAAAGAAATCAGAGAAGCAGAATTATGTCTATGCTGTCGAAAGGTTAGCGTTAGTTCCTGACCCTTAACGTAACTCCAGACTCTGTGTAAGTCGTGCGTCAGGTACAGGTTCATGATGGTCGTGACAGTTACCAAACTACAAATAAGCTTTTTACAGAATTTGGCTAAACAAATCTTAAATAATGTTAGCGAACCGGAAAAAAAAAAAAAAAAACCGTGGACAAAACGTATCACAAGACAAAACACGACGCGTTTGGACCTCTTCAACGCCTATCTTGCTTCAGCGCAACATAGGCGTTGAAGATAAGTGATTGCTCGTTCATTTTCATTGTCTTAATTGTTTTGTATCTTGCCTGAAGAAGACCTAAGAGGTCGAAACGCGTCGAGTTTTGTCTTCTGATTCGTTTGTCCACGGTTTTTTTTTTTCACGATTTTTTTTTTCGGTTCGCTAACATTTGTTTAAGATTTGTTTAGATTTCCGCCTGCAGTCGTCTCACTTTGCAACTAGACTTTGGTTAATTACAACGCGTGATCGTCTTTACGTTGTGTGTGTGTGTGTGTGTGTGTGTGTGTGTGTGTGTGTGTGTGTGTGTGTGTGTGTGTGTGTGTATAGTAGTAGATAGATAGATAGATAGATGATAGATAGATAGATAGATAGACAGACAGACAGACAGACAGTCGGTGAAGCCGAGTGATTTCCATATAGTTGAAAGGTACTGTTAGTTCCAGACCCCCTAAGTTTAACTCCGAACTCTGACGTCGACCAGACACGCGCCCACAACAGGTGCTTGGTGATTTCAGCAGCTACCAATCAAAAAAAAAAAAAAAAAAAAAAGCTTTTGCAGAATTTGGTGAAGCACGTCGCGTCAAACATAAAATCAGTTAATATCAGCAAAAGAGACATAGACACCAGAGATAAAAAAGCAAAGTCGAAGTTTTAAACAGCTCAGTCTCCAAATCAGTTTGTGTGTGTGTGTGTGTGTGTGTGTGTGTGTGTGTGTGTGTGTGTGTGTTTTCAGTTTGAAATCCACCTCAACCTCAATACAAACAAAATAAATGTTGTTTCGAAAGGCTAGAGATTAGAAATTTTCAATTGTGTACCGCAATTATTACCCCCCCCCCCTCCCTCCGCCTCCACCTCCCTCCCTCCCAGCTCCATAAATAAAAAAAAGTCATTTGATTGGTGCCTGAAATGATAAGGATTCTTCCTCGCCCGGGGTCGTCAGGGGAGTTACGCCCCTTCGGCATTATTTTGCTAGATAGCCTCTTACTGTGCTTGGGAGGAGGGGGGTAGGGGGGGGGGGGGGGGGGGGGGGGGGGGGAGGCAAGGCGATAGGAAAAAGAGTGGTGAGGATGGGGGTGGGTGATGAGGGTAGAGGGGTGGATAGGTGTTGAGGGTGGGGAAAGGGGAGGGGGGGGGGGGGGGGTGTGTAGGCAGCGGCGGCGGCAAGCTTCTCCTGTCGTTAAGAGCCCATCAGCATGCTAATGCATGCGTGCAGGATAGCGTGGGGATTCCGTTTAGGTGTTTAGGGCCAGCCTGCGGTGCGGGACCTGCATGGGGGAGTGGGGGATGGGGGGGGGTGGGGTAAGGGTGAGGGTGCCATGCTGAAAAATCTGTCCCCCTCGGAAATAAATAGAAGCTGACGGTTTTCACGGCCGCTCCCACAGCACTTTGCGGGGGAGGAGACTCTGTGTGTGTGTGTGTGTGTGTGTGTGTGTGTGTGTGTGTGTGTGTGGTGTGTGTGTGTGTGTGTGTGTGTGTGTGTTCTTTCTTTGTCTTTCTCTGTCTGTCTGCCTGCCTGTCTTTGGTCTCTCTTGACAGTCTTTTTCTCTCTGACAGTCTTTGTCTGTCTGTCTCTGTCTGTCTGTATAGCTGCCTGTCTGTCTGTCTTTCTCGCTGTGTCTTTCTCTGTCTGTCGTTCTATGTCATCTGTCTGGTCCTCTCTCTGTGTCTGTTTCTGTCTGTCTCTCTCTCCTCTCTCTCTCTCTCTCTCTCCTCTCTCTCTCTCTCTCTCTCCCCCTTAGCCCTCCCTCCCTCTTCACACCTTTCCTCTCTCTCTCTCTCTCTCTCTCCTCCCGTCTCTCTCTCTCTCTCTCTCTCTCTCTCTCTCTCTTGCTTGCACTCTAAGCCTCCAATACGTGGCATGTCTTGACTGTCTTGTCTGTCTGTCCGTCGGTCGGAATGTCCTCCCTCTCTCTCTCTCTCTCTCTCTCGAGCTCTCTCTCTCTCTCGCTTCTCTCTGCTCTTTCTCTCTCTGTGCCGCGCCGTACGTCAGTGTGCGTACATGTGTGTGTGTGTGTTGTGATCTGTGCTGTGTGTGTGGGGTGTGTGTTGTGTGTGTTTGGGTGTTTTGTGTACGAGTGCTGCGCGCGCGCGCTGCGCGCGAGAGCGCGGTGCTGTGTATCTTCTGCCCACTCTTCTCTTGACTCGCTCTATCTCTCGCTCTCTCTCTAATTCTCTCTATCTCTCCTCTCTCTGCTCTTGCTTGCACTCTAAGACCTATCTGCATACGTGCAGGTCATGTCTTTCTGTCTGTATTTCTGACTGTTCTGGTTCCGTCTGTCTCGCTCTGTCTGTCGTCCGTCTCTATTCTGCTCTCTCTCTTATTCTCTCTATCTCTCTCTCTCTCTCTACCTCGATCTATCTATCTCTCTACTATGCGCGCATGGGCGTAGGTGAGGGCGGACGTTTTGTGTCGTGTCAGTACGTGTGTGTGTGTGTGTGTGTGTTGGTGTGTGTGTGTGATGGGTTGTGGGTGTGTGTTAGGTGTGTGCTGCCTCGCGCAAGCGCGGAGCGCATGTTGTTTGTATCTGCTTGCGCGCAGCGGCGCGCTCGTGTGCGTGTGCATGGGTGTGTGTGTGTTGTGTGTGGTTTGTTTGTACTGTGTGTGTCTGTGTGTGGAGTGAGGACTATCTGTCTGTCTCGTCTGTCTGTATGTGTCTGGTCTGGTCTGTGTCTGTTCTGTCTGTCTGTCGGTATCTGTGTCTGTGTGTAGAGTGCATCCTTGAATGCGCAGATAGGTTCCAGTGTATCGACCAGGACCCGTGCTGGTTTTGGAAATTGGAACAATGGGGACAAATCTCGTTATACGGGGATTGAGACAGGGAGGGGACTCAGTTCCCCTTAGTGGGGCAGATTGTATTTATTCAAGTCAGTGTTGGCTCGCTCAGCTCCCCCTCTCTCTCTCTCTATCTCTCTCTCTCTCTCTCTCTCTATCCTGTCTCTCTCGCTCTCTCTCTATCTCTCTCTCTATCTCTCTCTCTCGCTCTCTCTCTCTCCCTCTCTATCTCTCCACTCTCTCTCTCTTCTATCTCTCTTTCTCTCTGCTCTCTCTCTCTCTCTTCTCTCTCTCTCTCTCTTTTCGTCCTTCTTCCAGTGTGTCTTACCAACAGCCCTGGCCCCTTATCCCACTGGCACCCTTGTATCCCCAGGCCCCCCATTATATCCCCTTATCCCCTGTCCTTATCCCCTGCGGCCCCTATCCCATGTCACCTTATCACCCTGGTCCTTATCACTTGGTCCCTTATCCCCCCGGGCCCCTTATCCCCTGGGCCCCTTATCCAATGTCATCCAGTCCCCTGTATCCCCTGGGGCCCCGTATCCACTGGCCCATTATTCCATGTTACCCTTATCCCCTGGTCCCTTATACGGGTCCCTTATACCCTGGTCCTTATCCCATGTGGCCCTTATCCAATGTCTCCTTATCCATGGCCCCTTATCCCATGTCCCCTTTCCCTGGGTCACCTTATTCCCCTGGCCACTTATCCATGGCCCCTTATCCCATGTCCCCTATCCACATGTCCCTTTATCCCCTGGCCCCTTATCCCATGTCCCCTTATCCCATGTCCCTTTATCCCCTGGCCCCTCTATCCTCTGGCCCTTTATCCCATGTCACCTTATCCATGTCCCTTTATCCCCTGGCCCCTTATCCCCTGGCCCTTATCCCCTGTTACCCTTATCCCCGGCCCCTTATCCCCATGTCCCCTTATCCCATGTCCCTTATCCCCTGGCCCCTTATCCCCGCCCCTTATCCCATGTCCCCTTATCCCATGTCCCTTATCCCCCCACCTTATCCCATGTCCCCTTATCCCTGGCCCGATTATCCCCTGGCCCTATTATCCCATGTCCCTTATCCCCTGGACCGCTTATCCCTGGCCCTTATCCTCTGGCCCCTTATCCCTGACCCTTATCTCCCCTTATCTCCAGTATCCCCTTATCCCTTGGCCCCTTATCCCTGGGCCCCCTGGCTTATCCCCTGGCCCAGCCGTCCCTCTCCCTTCACAAAAGCCGTCCTTTCATAATCTGTGCCAATCCACCCCGATGTCAACGTCTTCTTCCTTATCCTCTTCTTTTATCTTTTTTGCCTGCTTGTTCTTCTTCTTTCTTCTTCTTGTTCTTTCTTGTTCTTATTCTGTTCTTGTTCGTTTTATTGTTCTTCTTATTCTCATTTTTCTTCCTTCTTTTTATTCTTCTTCTTCTATCATCTTCTTCTTCTCTTCTTCTTCTTTTCTTTTCTTATTCTTCTTCTGTAATTTCTTTGTGTTCTTTTTGTTTTGCCTATTCTCTCTCTCTCTCTCTCTCTCTCTCTCTCTCTCTCTCTCTCTCTCTCTCTCTCTCCCCTCCTAACCTCCCTCCCCCCCCCTCTCTCTCTCTCTCCTTCTGAAAGAGAGGGGAAAGTCACAGTCCCTGGAAAGTCCCCACGCCATTTTGGTATAAGGACCTAGACGCCATGTCGTCCGTGTAAGCGTATTTATGCATAACAATCCCTAAAAAACCCCCCCCCCCCCCCCCCCCCGCACTAAAACCAAGTACCAGTTGTCACAAAACGTCTTACAGCCGGTTTAGTCAGTCACTTCGAAGGATCTACATGGATGACACCTCTCACAATCTAGGATACATGACCACATCACCACCGCTGACCTGGGGTCAGAGTTCAGACCTTAGAACTCACCCGCCATCTTTGCGCCCAACTGGGTTTCACCTCAACGCTTCCGTGCCATCTGTTTGTCGTCTCTCTGCCTGGGACCATCTAGCACGTCCTTTGATGCGCATATGACAAATAAGAAGTGGAACCAACAAGTCAGACACAACCATTCCTCTCAGAAACAGACCAGTTGTGTCTGTCGGTGTACCGTGGGACCGTCACTCACAGGCTTGGCGTGTGAACTTGTTGTGTGTTATCCGCATCTGACCGCCAAAAAAATGTCGCCTTCGCCCATGAGCAGACTAGCGCGAGAGAGAGGATGATGATGATGATGATGATGATGATGATGATGAATTGTAGAGTGTGGGGGGTGGACGCAAACCTTGTCAGGAATAGGGGATGAAGGGGTTGGTGTGAGGGGGGGTGGGGATGAGTTTGGGATGGGGGATAGGGGATCAGGGGTCGCGGAAAGGGGGGGGGGACCTGAAAGGGGCAGCCGTCCCTCAGAGCGGCAGGGCATTTTTGCTCAGGTCCCTTTCGCCGTTAAAGAAGCCATCAGGGTGCCAACGCATGCATGCGCAAAATGACGAGGGAGTCTGGGGGGCTGCTGGCGAAGGGGGTGGGGGTGATGGAGTGGGGGGGGGGGGGGGGCATGGGTGTGTGGAGGGGGAGGGGTGGGTGGGGGTTTTAGTCTGCGTGGTGCTGGAGGATCTCCAGGGTGTTGAGGCGAAAATCTCTGGCCCCGGAATTACTGGGGCAGTGCGGAGACACAGAGTTCTGCATGCACTGCAGCCAAAACCGTAGTTGGATACTGTGCGCACGGTGTGTTGTGTGTGTGTGTGTGTGTGTGTGTGTGTGCGGGTGTGCGTGCGTGTGTGTGTGTGTGTGTGTGTGTGTGTGTGTGTGTGTGTGTGTGTTCTAGTGCGTGCGTGTTTGCATGTGGGTCTGTGTGTGTGTGTGTGGCGTGGGTGTGTGTGTTTGTGTGTGTGTGTGTGTGGTGTGTGTGTGTGTGTGTGTGTGTGTGTGTGGTGTGTGTGTGTGGCGTACGTGCGTGTGTGTGTGTATATGCGTTTGTGCATACGTGTGTGGGTAGTGTGTGTTTGTGTGTGTGTGTTGTGTGGTGTTGTGTGGGTGTGTGTGTGGTGTGTGTCTGACTGTATGTCTGTCTGTGTAGTTTTTTTTTTTTTTAAGTGGATTATTATGACTTGCGGCGGAAAGATAAACCTGGTGAGGACAAAGACCAACACGTGGGAAGAACTAGAACCGCTGTACTGCCCTTGTTAGTCACGTTCAAGATGGCGTTTTTGTATGGGTAAACTGGAGAAAGAAGGGGGAGGGGGGGGGGGAGATAGGGTAAGGGCCAGAGGGGTGGGGGGACAGGCGCAGGAGGAAAGAGAGAGAATGGAAAGGTGGGGGGGGGAGATGGTGTGTGTGTGTTGTGTTGTGGGTGGGGGGCGGGGTCTGGTTAAGAAGTAAGAGAGAACTGGACTTGAGAGAAGGGGCGGAGGGGGAGTAGCGGGCATTGTTACCCTTTTCGGAATCCAACAGGGAATAGGGTGGGCGGCGTAGCCTGGCTGCAGTGGGACGAGTGGTTGAGGCTTGGGGGTTCGGAGGTCGAACCGACCGGCAAATTGGGGCTTTTGCCGCGTGTCCGCATGCTCGACTTTTTTTTTCGTGAGTGGGCGGGGTTTTGTTAGTTTTGTTGTTTTTGTTGTTTTTTTTTTTTTTTTTTTTTTTTTTTTTTTTTTTTTTGTTTTTTTTTTTTATTTTTTTTTGTGAGGTTTTTTTTTGTGGTTTTTTGTATTTTAGTTTTGTTTGTAGTCTAAGATTTCACAACCTGTTCCATCGACCCTCATCTGCAAGTTTTCTGCTTTCTCTCGCGCTCCGTTTGACTGGGAGGGTGTTCTTTGGAGTTTGTTTGTTTTTGGTCAAGACACCTGATTGCGCTATGATTTTGTTTCGCCTATTGTCGTCTTTTGCGTGAAGCTTTTTTTCGGAGTTCCTGCGTATTCTTCTGGCGTGTTTTTCCCGTACGGATTCTCAAGCCCGACAGTGGTCTGGCTCTCCTCTTGTGCACCACTGCCTCTTTTATACACATACCTGACTCTCAGCCAATTTATCCATTCTATCCATTAATTTGCAGTATCTCTCCAATTCCCTACTTATACAACCCACCCGCTGGCGATCTGAAGTCCTGACTATATGACTTATGCCCACTGTTCTTTTTACCTTCCGCCTCCTTGCCACATCTCTTTTTTCTCCTTTTTCCCACCCCCCTCATCCCCTTGCTTTGTCTTCCTTTTTCTTTTTTAAAAATCCCCCCCATCATTTTTGGTTCTCCCCCCCCCAAACACCTTATTTTCCCTTTTGTAAAACATGAAACCTCTCCCTCACATTAAGTCCTCTTTTTCTATCTTGTTTTTCTGTCCCACTCTTTCGGATCGGTACCTAATTCAAACACCACCGAACCCATAATATAATGGCTTGGTGTTCTACCCTTCTTCCCTTCACCAATCAACCCTCCCGCCCGATATGGGTGCTAAACCCTCTCTGCCTCAACACCCCCCTTTCTTTCTCCTATCGTTTCTCACTATTCTTATTGCTGTTGGGGACCTTTGTCGTTTTCTTTCCCTACTCTATTAGGATACGTGTGCTGCATTCGTTGGCTTTTTCGTTTTCCTGGTCTGTGATTTTTTTTGTTTCCGTTGTAGTATTCTTTTCGGGTTACAGTTTGGTTGTGCTGTGCCTTGTCCCCCCTTGGTTGGTCCACTGGCACGCCTTTTGTTTTGGGCTCCCTGTGCGTGTCCATAGCAGCCCCTCCGCAGAGCGTAGCGGTTTGTGTGTTGTGTGGGTGGGGGTGTGGTGGTGTAGGGGGTGTGTGTGTGTGTGGGTGTGTGGTGTGTGTACGGTATGCGTTAATGTGATCGTGAGAGGGTTGTCGAGCGCAGGCATCTTCAGAACACGATACTGATGCATGCCTTCCCTCCCAGGCCGAAATGGGGATATGAGGGATGGGAGAATTACAAGTAGTGTTGGACGAGCTGTGTCTGGATGCAGACCACTTTGACCTCCTGACGGCCACCTCAGTGGTCATGATTGGTGGACATATCTGGGGCGTGTCTCAAGGGGAGAGTCTCATTGAACAATTGTGGACCGCCATATTATACCTACAACACACCCCCCCACACCCCTTCTGTCTTTGTGTCAGCTTGGTTTCTTGTGCGGTCTGTCTCTGTATTCCGTCGGGCGTAGTGCGTCTGTCTCTCTCTACTTTCTCTCTCTCTCTCCAATCGATATCGAGGTCTCTAGTCTGTCTGTGTATATTTGTTGTTGTCTCGTTCTATTCTTTCTCTCCTCCTCTATCCTCCCTCATTCTGAGTGTGTGGATGGTGTGTGTGTGTGTGGGTGTGGGTGGTGTGTGTGGTGTGTGTGTGTGCTGTGTGTGGGTGCGTAATATGTCTCCACTTTAGTTATATGTGCTGTCTTTCGTCGTCTCTTCTCTCTATCTATCTATCTTCCT
>JADBJO010031335.1:0-5000 GCA_016801955.1 Conus betulinus | reverse complement strand
AAGGGAACGGAAGACAAGGCAAGGGAACGGTAGACAAGGGAACGGAAGACAAGGGGGAAACGGTAGACAAGGCAAGGGAACGGTAGACAAGGCAAGGGAACGGAAAACAAGGCAAGGGAACGGTAGACAAGGCAAGGGAACGGTAGACAAGGCAAGGGAACGGAAGACAAGGGGGAACGGTAGACAAGGCAAGGGAACGGTAGACAAGGCAAGGGAACGGAAAACAAGGCAAGGGAACGGTAGACAAGGCAAGGGAACGGTAGACAAGGCAAGGGAACGGAAGACAAGGGAACGGAAGACAAGGGAACGGTAAGACAAGGCAAGGGAACGGAAGACAAGGGAACGGTAGACAAGGCAAGGGAACGGTAGACAAGGGAACGGAAGACAAGGGAACGGTAGACAAGGCAAGGGAACGGAAGACAAGGGAACGGTAGACAAGGCAAGGGGAACGGTAGACAAGGGAACGGTAGACAAGGCAAGGGAACGGAAGACAAGGGAACGGTAGACACAAGGCAAGGGAACGGTAGACAAGGCAAGGGAACGGTAGACAAGGGAACGGAGACAATGCAAGGGAACGGTAGTCAAGGCAAGGGAACGGAAAACAAGGCAAGGGAAACGGAAGACAAGGCAAGGGAACGGACAACAAGGGAACGGAACGGAAGACAAGGGAAGGAAACGGTAGACAAGGCAAGGGAACGGAAGACAAGGGAACGGTAGACAAGGGAACGGAAGACAAGGGAACGGAAGACAAGGCAAGGGAACGGTAGACAAGGGAACGGAAGACAAGGCAAGGGACGGTAGACAGGGGAACGGAAGACAAGGGAACGGTAGACAAGGCAAGGGAACGGTAGACAAGGCAAGGGAACGGAAGACAAGGGAACGGAAGACAAGGGAACGGTAGACAAGGGAACGGAAGACAAGGCAAGGGACGGTAGACAAGGGAACGGAAGACAAGGGAACGGTAGACAAGGCAAGGGAACGGTAGACAAGGCAAGGGAACGGAAGACAAGGCACGCAAGACAAGACAAGACAAGACAAGGCAACGCAAGACAAGACAATGCGAGACAAGGCAAGGGAACGGGAGGCAAGGCAAGGCAAGGCAAGGCAAGGCGAGGGAATGCAGTGGAACACGGTGCAGTGTGTACAGTATCACCCACGTCCAAACAACACCACGGGCATCACAGCACACAACAACAGCCCTTGTTTCCTCTCCGTCAGCTTTCTTGTACCTGTTACCTCTGCCAGCCAGCGTGCTTGACGGGGGGAAGGGGGCAGAGAGGAATGGGTGCGGGGGGATGTGGTGGGGGAGGGGGGGAGGGGGCGAGGGGCGGAGAGAGGGATGATGATGGGGGGGGGGGGGGGGTGTTATTGGCTTCAGTTTTTATCTTTTCGCCTGTCTAAACGTTTTTCAGCAGGAGCTGGCAGCGGTTCAATCCAACAGGTTATGTGGGACACGAGGACGTGGGGAAAGCGTGTATCTGTGTCTCCTGTCTGTCTGTGTCTCTGTCTGTCTGTCTGTCTGCCTCTCTCTCTCTCTCTCTCTCTCTCTCTCTCTCTCTCTCTCTCTCTCTCTCTCTCTCTTCTGCCCATTCCCCCATTTTCCTGTGGGTCTCTCTCCCCCCCTCTCCCTCCCTTCGTACCCTCTCTCTCTCTCTCTCTCTCTTCGTTCATATTTCTCGTATGTTGTTACAGACGCACGTTAAAACATACTTCGGGTTAATGAACACTTGTTTGGAGAAAACACGCTAATGGTTATTAATGTGGTCAGACGATGTCCCCCCCCCCCCCCCCCCCCCCCGGCAGTAACCAGTGTTGTGTGTGTGGAGGCAAAATGCACTGCCTGCAGCAGATGGTGCCTCGTCTGTGGCTTGAAAGCAGAGGAGGAAGGGGGAATGAGCCAGTGCCATGATTACTGATGAGGGTTGGGGGGGGGGGGGGGGGGATGAAGCGGTAGAGGAATGCATTTCTACGTGAAGAACATTCCGGGTGTTGAGAGTTTTGCTGATCCAGAACATACGAATTGTTGTTTTTTTTACCCCGGGGTGATGAAATCAAAGAGAGAGAGAGAGAGAGAGGAGGGAGGGAGAGAGAGGGACAGACAGACAGACAGACAGACAGAGAGAGAGAGAGAGAGGGGGGGGGGGGTCTTGCCTTTTTTCTGATAAACATAATCAACTTTCATTACCCCCGATACAGTGATCTCTTGTCTTTATGTCGATGAGGATAATCCAACCATCATTACCCTAATGCGGTGTCTCGTCTGAAGAGATATGTGTCTCTGAAGGTGAATTGTCCTTTGTAGCGTCTTCTGATCAACATAATTTGCTGTCGTTAATGTAACGGCTGGACATACCTTTTTTTTTTTTTTTTTACACTGAATGTGCTCGTTGCACTGTGTGATCAGAGGTCTGTAATTTGTGTGTGTGTGTGTGTGTGTGTGTGTGTGTGTGTGTGTGTGTGTGTGTGTGTGTAAAACCTGACCTGACAAATGGATCCGACACTGCACCACGTTCACAATACTTGTAGTGTTCAATGGAAGGGGGGGGGGGGGGGGGGGGGGGGGGGGGGGGGGGGGGTGGGGGGGGGGGGTGGGGGGGGGGGGGGGGGGGGGGGGTGGGGGTGACAACGTAAACAACAGACACTGAGACAAGGTAAGGTACGCAAACTCTCGTCCCGCCCAGTCTGCGGATGCAAAAAATGGCGGGGAAGTAAGTGCCACAAACCACCCAGACATAAAGATTATAAGTGTGTAGAAGTATGTGCCCAAACCACCCCCAGACATAAAGATCGTAAGTGGATGGAAGTAGTGCTACAAACCACCAAAGATCGTAAGTGACATAAAGACCGTGAGTGGAAGTATGTGCCACAAACCACCCAGACAAAGACCGTGTGTGGAAGTATGTGCCACAAACCACCCAGACATAAAGACCGTGAGTAAGGGGAAGTATGTGCCACAAACCACCCAGACATAAAGACCGTGAGTGGAAGTATGTGCCACAAACCACCCAGACATAAAGACCGTGAGTAAGGGGAAGTATGTGCCACAAACCACCCAGACATAAAGACCGTGAGTAAGGGGAAGTATGTGCCACAAACCACCCAGACATAAAGACCGTGAGTAAGGGGAAGTATGTGCCACAAAACCACCCAGACATAAAGACCGTGAGTAAGGGGAAGTATGTGCCACAAACCACCCAGACATAAGACCGTGAGTAAGGGGAAGTATGTGTGCCACAAAAACCCCCCAGACATAAAGACCGTGAGTAAGGGGAGTATGTGCCACAAACCACCCAGACATAAAGACCGTGAGTAAGGGGAAGTATGTGCCACAAATCACGCAGACTTAAAGACCAGAAATGAGTAAAGTGTGTGCCACAAACCACCCAGACATAAAGACCATAAATGGGTAAAAGTATGTGCCCACAAACCACCCAGACATAAGACCATAAATGGGTAAAAGTGTGTGCCACAAAGCACCCAGACATACAGACCATAAATGGGTAACAAACCACACAGACACCAGACCGTGTTTGTCGGCTGGGGCTTTGAACGGTATGAAATTGTCCCACGGTGTGACCTGCCCCTCAACCTAGCCTCAATCGTTTTTAGGGTCGTGGGGCTCAGGCCACTCTCTGTGACCGCCCCACAGACAGACAGATGGACAGACAGACAGACAAACAGACAAGCCTTTCCACGTCTGTCCATTTCTTCAAAATTTCACACAATTGAGATGGGGGTGGGGGGGGGGGGGGGGGGGTGGGGGGGGGGGGGGGGGGGGGGGGGGGGGGGGGGGGGTGGGGGGTAAAGGGGGTGAAGGGGGGGTGGGAGTAAATGGGGAAGGAGGGAGGAAGGGTGGTACTGGGCTGAACCCCCTCGCCTGAGTGCGCGTGCCTGCATTTTTTCTGCGTTCTGTTGAAAGATTGTGCAGATGGCGCATAAACAGGGCGGATTCCAGGGTAGGGGGTGGGTGGTGGGGGGGGGATGAGGTTGTGAAGTGTTCCCGGCGTTCTGGAATCCCTCTCTTACCCCCCCTCTCTCTCTCTCTCTCTCTCTCTCTGTCTCTCTGTCTCGCTCTCTTCTCTGTCTCGTTCTTCTCTTCTCTCTCTCTCTCCTCTCTCTCTCTCTCTTCATTGAAGGGACAATCTGTAGTAAAGTCCGCTAGTGCCGTCCTGAGGAAGGAAGACAGGAGGTAAGAAACAGGGGGTGAGGGGGAGAGGGGTGGCGGGGGGGGGGGGGGGGGGGGGGGGGGCACGTGGGGGCTGTGAGTGGGCGTGGGATGAGGAATGGGGGTGGGGTGGGATTGGGGGGGGGGGGCATAGAGGTGATAGCTGTGAGATCCATTGGGTCCTGCGGCCTTAGCGGCGTGATGGATGCTGCTGTCGTTGTTTGCGGATTGTTGACTGGAGTACACACAAAAGACAGATCGTTGAAAAACGAAAGAGGAAGCTTCCCCAGAACTTGGGAACTATTATACGACTATATTTCTCTGTCTTTGTCTGTCTGTCTGCCTGCCACTCTCTCTCTTCTCCTCTCTCTCTCTCTCCTCACACACAACACACACACACACACACACAACACACACACACACACACACCACACACACACGCACACACACACACTACAACACAACACACACACACACACAAACACACACACACACACACACACCACACACACACACACACACACACAAACACACACAACATACACGCGCGCGAGACACCCCCCCCACCACATCCTCTCTCTCTCTGTCTCTCTCACTCTCTCTCTCTATCTCTCTCTTCTCTCTCCTCTCTCCTCTCTCTCTCTCTCTCTCGTCTCCTCTCTCTCTCTCTCTCTCTCTCTCTCAAAGGGTGTGGACATGGGCCAAAAGATGAGTCTTCTTTGTCCCTGTCTGAGCGTGGTCTACAGTCTGTTCTGCTTCGTTAGGTCCAGTCCTCCAGACCCCAAGGGTCCTGCTACAAGTCCTGACGTTCGTTCTCTCCCCCTTCATCTGTACC
>JADBJO010031333.1:0-16875 GCA_016801955.1 Conus betulinus | reverse complement strand
GCAGCTGGTTGGATTGATACATTGTCCTTCACTGAAATGACCTCTGGCTCCTTTCTGGGCGGTTTTTGCGTCTGTATCCTCGGCATCTTGGCACTTGTTTTTGATTAGAATTGATCGTGTCCAAAAATTAAGAAATATTAATCATTAAATGAATTAAGTAAGCGTTCCGAATGTGTAAATTGACATTATTTGTTAGCGGCTGACTTGCACATGAGGGAAAAACCAACATTCAGACAGGATTTAATTTTGGTCATGATGTTTATCCAATTTTGAACATATTGACCATTGAAACTGAGTACCAGGGGGGAAAAAAGCAAAACAAGTTTACACCTCCCAAGCAGACTTGAATATTTTGTACAACTCAAAGCCCAAAGAAAAGAAATTGCTTTTGATGTGTTCAGACCAAGTATGTTCCTCATTGGTGGGACTGACATAAAAAAAAAAATATTTGTACAATTTTGAAGAGTTGGTTAAATTTAGGGGAAAAAGACTGCTGCTGGCATTTTCAAAGCCTGTATAAGTTTAGGAAAAATGGGAAATGCCACTAGGTTTGGGACATTTGACAGGCTACTCAATGTGTGTGCACATGGCATTAATGTGTAATGCAGAGAGTGCTGCAGGGTTGAGAATAAATGAAACTGAATCACAAGTTTGTCAAGTGGTTTCACTGAGGTTTACTCTGTGTTGCTTATCAGGATTTGAACTTCAGAATTCTTCTCTTCATTTATAATCACATTTCCGGACACACAGTGACAAGATACAACGAATTCACAACACAAGGAAATGTCAGCTGGGTGATGTTTGTCTGGAAAAAAAGAGAGGGTTCAAGTGGTTCATGGATCGGGAACACTTTTGCAGAAAGCATGTTTTTGTTTGTTTTGCTTCTGCTGTGAGAAACAATGAATATTGTTCAAGTTTAGAGGTCTGAAATTCCTGAGTGAGTTGGACGTGAAAAGTTCTGGAATGTTGTAATTGCATTTTCAGGTGCAAGCCTTGGTAAAAAGGAAAATTACCTTTAATACAAATGTGCAGGATCGTGGCCAGACAATCAATTTGCTGCCTGCGAACCCAAAACCGGGTTTGACCTCCCTCACTGGACCCCCTACGGGGACTGGGTTCGGCTGACGACCAGACCTGTACGAACCGTAGACCACACACAGACTACAGACAGTTTTCAAAGGCCGAGACTGATTTCAAGTGTGAATGACAGCTTGACTGCGGAAGGTATCTCCAGATGCTTCCTCGTTTCCACTTCCGTGCCAAGTGAACGTGTTGCTGAGTTTGTAGGCCAGTTGCCAGCATATATGAATTAGCTCGTCTGTTGTAGAGTAATGAACTGGCAGACGGCCAATGGGCCTCTTGTGTGTAGAGGGAGAAGCTGTTTTATTCTATGTGAGCAGCTTGTAGGAAAAAGAAAAAACAAAATGCTGAGCAGAGAGAAGGGAAGGGAGGGGGGGGAAGAGGGGGAAAAAACAACAAGGGGGAAAACGGCTGCAAAGAAGACTTGTTAATTACTCTTTTTTTGATGAGAGAAAGTAACACAAAAATAAACTTTCTGCATGTCGTTTGGAAGGAGTTGATCTCTCTTCTTTCATGATGAAAAGGACCAGCTGTGGTATAGGGATGAATAGGATACGGGAAGTAGTGTGGTTGACAAAAGCAATTTTAAAGATGCAGTGAATTCAAAACCAGACAATACCTTAGAGTCGCTTAAGGCAAAGACAAAACACATTCAAACATTAGGAGAGTGTGCATTGTTATTAATTAATGTCCTTCCAGTGAGGTAATTCATTTGCGAAGTTAACATGCGGTCGTAAATAAGAAGTGTTATAATAATTATAACAAATTTAGTTGTGTTTGTTGCTTTTCTGTTGTCTTCTTGTTTTTTTTTCCTGTCTTTTTTTTTATTTTTTGTGACGAATGTTTAATGTCCCAAAACATATTTTTATAGATATATATCATATGTGATGTCCCTCCTGTGTGTGTGTAATTTTTTGGTTTTGTTTTGTTTTTGCAAATCATCTGAATTTGCGTCAATTGTTATTAATGTGACATTTTTGAGCAAGGTGGACAAAGAACGATTCACAGTTATATCCCTTCATTACCAACAACAACAACAAACAAAAAAACAGATTCTCTGCGAAGTCTCCCATTCCTCTCTTTACCTCTTTCTTAAGGTGTTGCCACATTCTTATTTTTTCCTTCCTTTCCATTTGACCGGGTATATGTTCATTTGACATTTCAGTGCCTCTCACCTGCACCCCACCTACCATATCCCCCCTTGCTCCATGCTCTTTGTATCATGGCACAAGACTTATGCCATTTCAAAAGACTCTGGAGATCTGCATGTGTCTCTCCTCACTCACCTCTGATTTTCTCTGCTGACGTGTGAACGATGTTCACAGATGTCTGTACTCTTCCTGTTTCAAGCCCACCATGTTTGGGATTCGGCACTGTTCCGACAGAAAGTTTCACTTGCGGAACCATCCACCTCCCAAGGGCCTGAGAATGTGGCCATACTTGGTTGTACCATGCTGTATTGGAACAGGCGCTCATAAGATGAAGATTTGTTTTTGAGAACACATATTCACACATGCACGACACACACACCACACACACACACAAACACACACACCACACACACAACACACACACCACAACCTACAAGTTTTAAACGTGTACGGATTCAGTTTTATTTTCATGATGTTGTTTAAGTAACATTTTTGTACTGCGGCAATATTTGCAACACAGTAATCAAAATTTCTCTCACTAGAATAAGAAAACAGCGAAGCTTTTTAGAGAAAAAAAAAATTGCTGTTTGTGTGGTGTTGATGTGGTGATGTGTTCATCACGTGCTGGCAAAAGTAGGTCTACACAAATGCCCTCAGATCAATGGTCGGGTCTCTCAAATATTTTAGCCAAACTGAAACACAAAACAAAAACAAACATGACACTTTGTATCTTTTCTAAGCCAGAATGCGCCACATAATCAGAAAAACTGCAGCGGAACATGTAGTACTATGATGCTTTCAAACCCACATTCCCCTCTAAATTTTTACACTTTACACACAGTAGCTTCACTAAGCCTGACTTGCCTTTCTGAACGCAGCACAGGTAAAAGGCGTGGGATTCTGTAGGTTCTTTGGCGTGGAAAAGTGAAAATGAGTTACAAAAGAAATGGGTCTATACCAACAAAATGTGAGTGTGCTTGCCACTGTCGGAGTTTCCATCTGTTTTCACTTTTGCAAGTGCACGTACAGTGGAGCCTGACTATGAGACAAAAAGTACTGAAGTTACAGAGAGCTCAGAATTGCTTTACTAACCCGTAGCCACCACACCCCATCCCGTTCCCACCTACCCTCCCCCCCATCCAATGGAATGACTTTGGAAAGCCAACATCACGTCCAGACCCACACACATAGTCACATTAACCTCCGTCTGCTGACGCCACCAAGAGGCACTTCCTCTATCACATCCACTCCACCGTACCAGCCACCCACACCTCCTCTACCACAATCATCAAGTTTTCTAATCCACTGACATGAAAAACAAGCCGACCATTGTCTTCCTTTCACAATGATCCACATGAACGAACAATGCCCCTGACGCAAAAACAAACCTCCATACCCACCACCCCTCTTCCCCCAATATCCACATTGTCCTTTCACGTAACTAGGTCACATTAGCAATACTCTACCAACATAAAAACCACCTGGCATATTCCACTATATCTACATTAACTCAAGATTGCTTGCGAACAACAAACAGTACAGACTTATTCATTATGTTTTTAATTTGCCCCTGAACGCATTTGAGCTAGATTTGATCTTGCTGAACATTAGCAAAAAACAAGATAGATAAAGAAAAACTTCATCTACTTCGCTACAACAAATCATAGTAACACAATCTGTCAATATGAAAAAATGAACTTAATGTTACAACAATTGATCATGTTGAATTTGAATCTGAACAGACGCACATACACCAGCCCTCGTAGGACCATCTTACAATGGATGGATTTACGAAATCTAATATAAAAAAGATAGAAACAAGAGAAGAACCCCCCCCCTCCCCCCCCCCAACAAAATAACAAACTGAAAAGAAAAGAAGGCGACTCATCACTACACTCCACTAACCCATCACACATTACAACAATTCCTATCTATCTGTAAACTCAACCAATATAATGTTATGAACTCGCCACAGCGCAAAATTTTTGTTGTTGAGTTGAAACGAACCGTGAGGCAATCGAGAAAAGCAGAACATAGGAACTGCCAAGCCATTGCAGGATACATTAAAATTTGAAAAAAAAAACGAAGAAAGACAAAGTAGAAACGGTGGAACAATGACACAACAATTGACACGACAATATTTCTGGTTCATCCAGCGGCCCGCAGAGATCCACCACATGCCAGAATCCAGCTGTAAAGAAATGGGCGCGACAATACTGGAGCCCAGAAGTTTTGGTTTACAGTCTTCTCTTTTGACCCGCATCATTATTTCATTGTCGATTCAATCATCCTTTATACGTGCCACCACATTTGCAAAAACCATGGGTTTCAGTACACAAAGACTAAAAAAATGGATAAAACAGAAAGCGACGCAAATTAAAAACAAGCAACAAACCCCAGAAATTTCAGAGATTTGATGCATTTAATTAGATGGCAGTCAAGTTAGAAGTTGGCTGAAGTAAAAAAAAAAAAAAACAATCTTAGTGACGTAATTGGGATTCTGATGCAGATTTCACCCCTGTGCGGACTGAAGCAAATATTTCCGGTTCCCCAGAGAAGAGGCTCTAATGGGGGTGGCCATTGATGTCATTGTTCCTTATTATTGTCTTCCAGTATCGAGCAGCACTCACGTCTCTCGAAACAAAAAAACTGAAAGTCCTGCCTTAAGGCGCCCCCAGAGCTAAGAGCGTTTCAGTTTTATTTCTGTTTTTTAGATGTAGGTAGATGGGAAGACAGGAATCCCTGGCCTCAGTTCCAGCATTTTAAGTGCCCCCCCTCCACAAGACATGGGTTTTTGTTCCAAGACACCCTGCCCTCCACAAACACCACCGCCCCGCACCCCCCCCCCCACCCGCCCACCAACCCCTTGTCCCACGCCTGCTGTAAGTGCCGCTTGTATAATTATAATCTGATGAAGCTTTCCAAGCAAATCGCTAAACATTGTAAAGTTTTTGACAATCCTCGACAACCTGCATGAAAACAATGTGCCCATCAACAATCGAGAACCGGGATAACACAGGGAGAATGTCAGGAAAGCATTACCTTCAATGCCAAAACGGAACTAGGCGCTTAGACATTTATACAGTGTGGTAGAGAGGCCGACCAATAGCCCCCCATGGTTGAGCAGAGTTTCAACCAGAATTAAGTTTGACTCCAGTCCCAGCATAAAACAGCGAATTAATTCAAGACTTTTTTTCAACACGCCCGGTAAATATAACCCCCTTCCAAATCCCTACCCTTTCACCTGCCCTTCAAACTGTAGATATCACTGCAAGACACTGGACAACACCAGTTTTTGGTTTTTTTTTTAATTCCTTTGTGCATGGGATATAGCAATTTTGTGACATCACATGACGTGCGCAGACACTTGCAACGCTTGGCCCTTGGTAGTTCCCCTGGAGGACGACGGTGTAGCCGCTACGTGTGGTTGGTTGTCCTTCCACAGAGAGAAGACGACCACCAATTTTCTGATGTCAATGGGGTAGATGTGGTATGTGGTGTTCCTACGAAGGTGCTGAATCAGGACGCAATCCGGTTGCCATTGAATAAATCTGTTGACCAGTCAAATGTTGGACAAGGGCAGGACTTGGAGGATTGAGACCCTGCCCCCCGAAAGGTGAATGCTTTGCTGTTATCTTCTCTTTTCCGAAACTGACGGTTTTTGCTCTCGTTTTGTGTGCCCTTCTACTCTGCCTCGATATTCAACAGGCATTTAGTTCCGAATCTATGCAAATGGGCTTGCCACCCCCATTATGGATGAGCGCATTATGCCTCGACTACCCTGTCCCAGAGGCAGGGCACGGGGCATTGCCGTGGAGGGTGGGCGCTACGTTCAGTGCCTGTCTTTAGTAGACGGGGGTAACGATTTTACCCTTTTTCCCCTGGGAATCGCATTGCCTACTCCAGCAAAGCTGAACCATAAGAACAGTCCTCTCTTAGGGTGGGTAGCATGAATCATGCCACTGATGGTTTGAGAGCGCATTAGCATTGTTAATAAAATGCTTTTCCATAATGGGCCTTCTGACAAGCACCATAACACAGTGGTCCACGATAGCATGCCGAATGCAATATGGGCCACGCAGAAAACAGCACTCGTTTTTTTTTTTTTTTTTACATACACACAGATCAGACAGGCCTTCGTGTCCCTACGCGAAGAGAGTAACGTCAACTCCCAAAATCCCGATCACTTACCTTGTATCTTTTTAGATTTTTTCCCTTTGTCCTTTTCACCCAGTGTGCTGCAGATTTTTCATTTTCACAATCAAAATATGAGTTTCACCAGCCCACCCCCCCCTTTCTTGACCGATTTTAGCCCCTGACGATTGCAAAAGCCTAGTGTTACCATCAATTCCTTTTTCATTTATGTGGGGGGTGGTGCCAACTTTGTAACTTTTTTCCCGAGTATGGTTGATTAAAGGCCTTGCACTGGCCTCTTCGTGTCGTCCCCCCCCGCACTGTCGAGCATACCTAAACGTCCCCCCCCCCCATCGCCATATTTCTAGCCGCCCCCCCCCCTCCCCCCCCCCATCCCATTTGTCTCCCCACTATCCCCTCCCTCCTCCCCCCCCCACCCCCCCTTTCCTCCCACCACCCCTTCATCACTTTACCCTGGGAAGCTGGAGTCCCCCCGTGTGTAAATTTTGACCACCCCGTCGGACCCCCTAGGGACGCTTCTCCCCGGAGCCCTGACGGTGGCCCAATTGGAGTCCCCCCCCAGTGGAATATATTAGAGAGGAAGGAGGAGAATGGTGTTGGGAGGCTGCCGGCAAGGGTGGCGGCTGGTGGGGTCGAATTGGCGTCGGGGGGGACGGGCCGGGCCGGGGGCAGCCACCTTGCCCCACATGGCCCCATCTCGGCCCGCGGACACCCTGGAAGCCGGCCAAGGGGATTTAGGCGGAAGTTTGATGGGGGCGTTGTTTGGTTTAACATCAGGAAGTTTTGGAGCAACCGCCCCCGTCACCTGCAAACGGTTCAGCAACATCCATGACGTCCCAATGCCCGGTTTGTAACCCTGAAACACCGGGGGGCTGAGATCCCCTTTTTGCCAAACCGGTGGAAACGTCATTGTCTTAAGTAGGTGCGTTTTTTTTTTTTGCTTGAGCGGGATGACGTCACCATACGTCCCTGCACATAACGACATAGCATCGCCAAAAACGCCAAGATGTCGGTGACTACGTGACCGTTCCAACTGTTCGTCAGGTACATCCAAGAATGGTCCGACCAATTTTTTTAACCTTCAAAATGCGGGAGCAAAAGGGCCCTTTTTTCCCCGCCTTTCCTCTCAAAGTCCAGTTGATTTGTCATTTAATCTGGGTGGTACATCAGAAATATTTCCATAAAATACCTCATCACCTGCCAGTGGTCAAGGCGATGACCCGTATGTGTGACCCTTTACGCTACCAGCAGCCAACCGTAATCCTTTACAGCCGTCCCCCCAAACTGCTTTTTGCCCTTTAATATTTTCGGCACCTTTTTGTTGGCAACTAATCACACCATGTGGTGGTTAATTGGTAATTCCTGTAATACCGGGGGGGAAAAAAAAAACATCCAACCCGCAAAGAAACCACATATCCCCCCAAAAAAAAAATGCAATTTTCGAGATGACAGCACTGAAATGCATATACCATAATATCGTCCCCCCCCCCTGGTGCGGTCCCAGTAACCTGTGTGTCCGCGCCTAAATCCCTGGACCACTAATGAGCGATAGAGCAGAAGGGTGAGAGACGCTTGGTTCGGGCGGTTCATTTTAACGTGGTGGTGCCAGAGTGGTTGGTATTGTGAGTGCCAAAGTGTGGGTGGGGGGTCCCTGTAACACGAGGCTCGGTGCAGCGTCCCCCCCAAATTTTTCGATTTTTCCCTAAGAAACAGCATGAAATTAAATGAAACATAGTTTCTCGGTTTCACTTGCCTTAAACTGTTCAATCTCAATAAGGGCGTGACCGCGCAGCCGGCTAAGATTCTCCCTCGCGGCTGCACTTGAGGCTCTTGGGGGTGTTTGGTTCGAGATCGTTTTTTTTTTTTTTGTTTTTTTCAAAAACCTCCGAGTTTATCCTTTTAGGGTTTATGATTAGGATTTGGGTTAGGGGTATGGTTCTTTAAAATAATTTTTAAGTGACTTTTTTCATTTCCCCAATCGAGAAACCACTACCGAAAAGGACAACTCCCTACGATTTTTCGTCCCCCCAGTAAAAATACATTATAGAATTTTCCCACAGAACATGGCTAGTTTAATCGAACATATGTTTCCCTCAGTTGAAATAGGCAAACACTAGTGTCCTACCAACCAAGCATGATCCTCCCATATTTAGATAATTCACAGCACCATGCTATTTTGTAATCCCCGAGACAGGTATTTCCCTAAGGGTTGATAGCAACACTTGTGTATACCAACAATATTCCCCTCGAACCTTTGTAATACCTATCACACCGAAATCTATTTTCCACAAGAAACCTCGTCCCATGAAACCAGAAACTGGGGTCCCCAAGCCTGAAAAGGGTAAAAACATTGTACCGGATGGTTCCTCCAGCCGTGTTTGACAGAACCATTTTCATTGACCATCACACGTGGATTGGAGTCTGTAATCGCCCAGCCAGCAATACCGTAACCCCACGCGCTTGTAAGCCCCCTTTGGCCTACAATTTTATTGGAAATCCACAGGCCATGTGGAAATGCCTTTTCCCCGCGAAAGAAGGAGTAACCCGGTTTTGAAGGAATCCCCCCACGTTGCTACGAGGTTTTTTATCTTGGCCCCGAAGTGTACCTCCGCGAATTGACTCGGTGTGAATTATGCCTTTGCTATAGAGCTTTCCCAACAAACCAAAAACGGAGAAGAAAAGAAGAAGAAAAGTCAAGGGAAAAAAGAAAAGACAAATAAAGAAATTAAAACAAAGAAACAAAGAGAAAAAGAAAAAATACTTTCCGCCCGTTGTGGGGAAATTGTTTGTGCAAGGTGGGGGGTTTTTTTTGTGGGCCACCCCCCTCCCTTGTTTTTCTCCCCCTCCCCGTTTTCCTCCTCCTCCCCTTTAGTGGAATGTAGCATACTGTTTGTTTTTTTTACTTTTAGCTGTGCAATGTTTATGTTTTTCCACGTTAAAAACAGGCTGTTTGGAGAAAGTTCCCCGAAACATCTTTTGTTTCCCTGGACAAAGTAAAAACGTAAGGGGGTTGGTTAAGAAATGCCAAATCTAGAGATGGATAAACATTCTGGTTACCCTATGGTTCTTTACCCTTTCCCCGAGAGAACTTACTCCTTTGTTGGTGTAAACATCCACGCCCTGAAGCTGGGCCATTGTTGGGGTGGTTAAGAAAACTAAGCGTTAGGACAGTGGTGGTGTGTTTGGTGTGGGTGTGTGGGTGGGGTGTGTGGTGATGTTTGTGTTTGGTGTGTTGTGTTTTGGGGGGGGGTGAGGTGTGTTGTTGTGTGGAGAATTTCATGCCAAAACAGTACTTAACAATACAGTAACGTTTAACAGAAACGAACCAAGAACGATGCAATAACAAAAAAAGTACCCAATACTACAAAAATAAAACACTGCAATACATACAATGCAAAATGAAAAAACAAAGTACCGGCACAGCAACAAAACAGTTTGATTAATCAAGTTTTGGAATTGCAGTACAATTTAAGCCCAATTTACCAACACCGTGCAGCCACAATACATGTACCAAACATGACCCCATTAACTACCACTCACACAATTCCACTGACAATAACATTACCAATTTCCATACCCTTGTATGAAAGATAACATAATGACGGCAGAACATTGATTAAACGACTGTTAATAGGTTTCCCCCCAAACCCACACCTGGACCGACCCCCGGCTGCTGTCCCTCAGTATATCACAAGGCGATTATAGTGGCGAGTAAAGTGAATAACCGATTAGACTTCAAGATCGAACGATTTTTCGAACGCCCGATGGATGATAAAAAAGGGAATTATCCAAATGACCGGTTTTAGACAGCATGTCCTTGAGGTTGCAGTTTGATTAAGAATGTTGTGTTCCGTCCACCCTTTTGAAAAATCTTTCCACCACGGTTTTATCATATTAGACGATGACTGATGGGCTGAAAAAAGTAGTCCCCCACCCCCCCCGATGGATAAATTGCCCGACCAATGACGAAGTAAACGACGTGAATTGAAGTGGAATGACGATGCCTACACCCAAATGTCCCTAAACCTGCCAATTCCACCTAGGATTTTCCGCTTTCACCAATCTCAAGGAACCACCAAACCGTTGAGATGACTATGATGGAAACTCCGTAGGTGTGGGGTGTGGGGTGTGTTGGGGGTTGTGTGTGGTGGTGTGGGTGTTGGGGGGCGCGCGGCTGCGCTGCGCGCGCCCCTGGACTCGACCACGTTCCCGATGAAATGCCAATGGGCAATTCCCCTACCTGTCCTGGAGGGGACTGCTGTGAAAACAAAAACCCCTTGGTCACCCCCCCCACCAGGGAATCCAGTTTTTGATGGAGGGTGGTAAGGCTGACAGGGAGGGTGGGTGAACCACAGAACCCACCCGTGCTGCCCCGTCACCCAACCATCCAGGTCATTGAGGCACACGATCCCTCCTTCGCTCTGCTTGCCCAAAGGAAAACCCCTGGACCCCCTGCTTTTCCACCCTGACCTCCATGTGGGACCTCCCTTGACGCTTTTCTGGTCCAAAAAAACGATTGAATCTGGGCTCAGACTCGGTTGAAACTTGGGGCCATGACTTGACCCCGGAGTCCCCCCCACGAACTGTGGGCTATCAAGGAAAGGCCCCTTGACTCTGATCCTGCCTTTCCTGCCGTCCCCGGGTGGGAATGATCTTTGCTCCGGCCGGTTTTCGTTTGTGGGTTTTTTTTTCAATCCCCGGTTCCTGGAGTCCCCTCCCTAAAGCTGCCGTGTTTTTAAGGTGTGTGAGGACGGTGAGTTTTTTTTTTTCTGGTTGGAGGAACTGGGGTGGGGTCTTTTGGTCCGTTGACGAAAGTCCGGGCGTTCCTTTTGAACACTCCTCAGCCGCGAGGTTGTTCCTTTTCTACGATGTCTGTCCAGCTCCCCTGCCTGTCCCCCCACTTGAAAGCGGCCATTTACGTCCCTCTTTTGAGTCATCGAACGATAGTGTCCACCTTTCCCCTTGGTTTACATGTTCTTGAGGCACCTGCCGACCCGACCGGTCCCTCTTCGGCGAGTTTTATACGAGGTAGGTAATCTCACCTGATTTTCCTCCCTGACCATTCTTCCGCTCAGAGCTGGTGAGCAGACAAGCCTCCCTGCCCCGAGTCCCGGTGTTGGCCCACCATTGGGGGACCTGGGAAATGGGCACGGGGGATGCCAGAAACGCCAGGTTCCAGAAAATCGTGGTGCACTTAGAAACGCCGGTCCCCAACTGTTCCCCACAAAGAGAATCCGAGGGTTCCCACCTCCGCTCTGCCCTAGGATTTTGCCGTTTGTTTGTCGGTGGATGGCAGAGCAACGTGGGCCCCCTCCTTTCCCTCTCGGTGGACTCCCTCTCCGCCCTCCCCTTGACATTCATCATCCGCCCTTGATGTCCCGAACACTGTTTTGTAGACGTCACCATGGGCCTTTTAACTGTTGGAACTGAACAGCAATCCCCCGTAACCCTTTTTCCCTCTCGTTTTTTTCCAACAGTTCCCCAATCCGGTGCCCCGGTCAGAGTGGACCCGTGGGGTGCCGGTTGTTTTTTGCAAACTGGGGTGATGTCTACTGGCACCGGAAGCTGAACCGCTGTTGTTTTTGGCGGGTAGAAGGAGCCTTCTGCATCCCCCTGGTGTCCGGCCGCTAGAGGTTCGCCCTCTTTGCTCCACTTCCGGATTTGCCGCACCCCCTTACCCCCCCCCCCACCTTATCTGCTTTGCCCAATGGCGCTGCCCCCTGGTTCCCTGGTGCCCCCGAAGCCCCCCCCTCCGGAGGCTGCGGAAGGACGCTTCGGACGATGATCTGGGTGGGTTTTTGCCCGACCCACCGTGCCCCACGATGAGAAGCGGCACAGGAGAGCGAAATTAACGCTGAGGGTCCACCCAGGGCACAGCCGATCGCCACGATAGTAGTGGTAAACCCGCCTCCTCCGACAAGGAAACCGCACACCGGAAAAACACGCTTTGAAGAACGGCCACACCTCACTCCTTCCACCAATTCAAGACCATAACAGCCGCCACAACCACACCACCACAAACACCCACACCACACAATACACACATGCACGCGCACGCACGCACCTACGCACGCCGCACGCAAAACGAACGCAAACGCAACGCCCACGCAACGCACCGGTCCCACAACAGCTACCCGCACACACACAACGCCACGTTTACGGAACGCACGCACACATTGCGGCGCCTCAGTGCGCCGCACACAACCACACACACTACACACACCCACAACACACACCCACTAATGCACGCTGCGCTGCTCATAAAACACACACCCACCACACACACACACGCGCGCGCGGCTGCCGCCGCACAACCGCTTCTGCGTTACGTACTCACCCGGTGCCTCACACCACCATAACAGCCCATGGCCACACACCAACACACACCAACACAACCCCAAACCCCCACACCCAACCCACACCCACACGCACACACACGAACACAACAACACACACACACACACACACACACACAACACACCAACCCGCATCCACAAAAACCTCTGGTTTGCTTCAAGAACCGTGACGACCCCGCCAAGTCAAAGAAAGACAGAGTGGCCCTGTCTTTAACAGCCCAAATCAAGACCAGCCAGGGGACCCATATTGAAACGCCCAATGAAACGTTCCTGCGGGCGTGCAGGGGACGGTCGGAACTCCGATGGCCCGCCCCACCGCACGGACACCACACCTCCTCCACCGACAAGAGCCGGCCATCAGCCCGGGCGGAGAGGTCCCCAGGGCCACTTATACCACTGTCCCCCCGTGGTGTACCTGGCAAGAAAAACCTGCCGCGCTTGTATCCCCACACACACCCACACACACACACAACACACACCACACACCCAACACCACCAACACAGTCACACACAAACACACACACAACACAAACACACAGCCCATTAGACGGGCCCAAAAGGAACAGGCAGTTTGTTTGTGTTAGTGGACCCACGTTTAACCCTAACAGGGATTCTTTTCCCCCTTGTGTTTTCGTCGTTTTAGAAGAAACCACTGAGTGTTCAACAAGTTTGGAGGATTTGTTTTTTTTTTGTGTGTTTTTTGGTTTTTTTTTGTTTTTTTGAGCGCGTGAAATTCCACTGTTTTTTTTTTGTTGTTGTTTTTGTGTTTGGTTGTTTTGTTTTTTTGGTTTGGGTGTTTTGATATGATTTTAAAACAGGCACGGCCACCCAGGAAACAAATGCCCGTTGTCATGGTTTTTTGTTCCAGACACGGACAGCGTTTAGGGAACAAACGTTTTTCCGGATCCTCTCCCTCTCCCCCCCCTCCCCTTCCCCCCCTCGCCTCTTCTCCCCCCCTCCCCCCCCCCCCTCCTTCTCTTTCCCTTGCCCCTTCTCTTCTCCCCTACCAAACTCTCTCCTCGTTCCCCTATCCCCTTTCCTCCGCACCCTCCCTCCCCTCTCCCTCCCTCTCCGCTCTCTTTCCCCTCTTCACTCTCTCTCCTCTCCCACCCTCTCCCTGTCTCCCCTCTTCCTCCTCTTTTCTCCCTCTTCTCCTCCTCTTCACACCCACACACCAAACACCACACACCACCACCAACCACACACACACACACACACCACACACACCCCACACACACCTCACACCCTCACGCACACGCAAACCTCCCGCACACAACCCCATTACGCACGCACGCAACGCACGCACTTGCCGGTGCCCCCGCCATTTATGGTCCCCCCCCACAATTATAAAACCACAAAAAACACAAACCACACAGAACACATTAAAAACACTAACATGGAAAATTATGCCATACCAGCGATCCAGAAATTGGAAAAAAAAAATGGAGGAGTTGGAAGAGAGAGATGAGAATAGAGGGCGCAGAGAGAGAGAGAGAGGAAGAGAGAGAGAAGAGAGAGAGATGAGAGAGGACAAATTAAAACTCCAATTGAAAAGAAAAAATTAAATAAACCTTCCACTAAAATTTTTTCCCAGATTACTCCCCCTGTCCCCCTTACAAAGAGAGTGGGTATCCCCGCCAGTCCCCAGATGACTCAAGAATTTTTGGCCATGGAAAAGCCAGGGGGTCCCCCCATGAAGTTTCGACCCCTTCCCCCTTTGGAATCCTTTTGGCACACTTTCCCCCCCACCCCATACCCAAGAGCAATGGGTTAAAACCTGAAAATGTCGGTCCCCAGGTGAAAAGGTCAGAGCGATTGGAAGGTAGAAGGGATGGGGGGGGGCCCGGGTTCCTGGGCGGGCCCCCTTTTTTCAAATGCCGTTGGCTTTCACCTGGCCCGGTTATTAAACCTTCTTATTCCAGATTTTTAGCGGCCCCCATTACCATCGAGTCCGTTGTCGTTGTTCACGCGCGCCGGAAAAACCTATGGTTATGTTTGGTTGGTGTTTGGTTGGTTGGTGTTGTGTGGTTGTGTGTGTGTGTGGTTTGTTGGGGGGGGTGGTGGTGTGCGTCAAATGCCCGTTAGGCGTGTGGTTGTGGTGGGGGGTGGTGTGGGTGTGGTGCGTGGTTGCGTTGTGGTGCAATGTGTGTGTGGTTGGTGTGGTGGTGTTGTTGTGTGTGTGTGTGCGTTTTGGTCTACAACAACTTAATGAGGAGTGTTGACAGAGAGTAACGTTACGCCGGACCCGATGGATGGGGTCCCCTGTGGGTCGGAAATGCTACTTGGAGCTGATATTTTTTCAAATGCCTCCCGTTGTATTTTGCCAAGCCTTCCCCCCATAAAGCTAACGTGGGAAGCAAACCTAAAAGCCACCACTGGAAGGTTTTTTTCATGTAATTGACATGCCAACCATAGCTCTGGGGTTGGAAAGCATTTTTTAGACAAACCGCAAATGAAAGTTGCCGCAGAGGTGGTGTTTTGTTTCCCATGATTGACAATGCGAACAATAGGTGTCGGTGGCCTTTAAATAACTTCAATGAAAGTGGGGCCCGCCCCACCCCCCCAGGAGGTTTCCTGTTGAAATTGCTACTAAGTTCCTTGGTTTGAGCATTTTAAAACAAACTTCACTTGAAATGCCGGTAAGAGGGTTTTTTGCCCCCATGTCATTGAAATGACCATGAGTTATCCTTTTGGTGGAGCATTTCAAACCAAAGTTTAACCATAGTGTCCTTGGTGGAGCTTTTTAAAACAAACCTTTTCAATCACAGTTGCAGCACACTGGACGGGAATTTTAATTCAGCTTACCATGTGGTTTTTTGAATCTCTGATTGGCAGAGGGGAAAGGCGAAGGATAAGAGGAAGAGGAGGAGAAGGGTTTAGCAAAAGGAACAAAGCAAGGAAAGAAAGAAGAAGGATGCAGGAGGACGAGGAGGAAGGCAGAAGGCACGAAGAGAGAAGAACGAAGGAAGGACGAAAACTGGAGGAAAGGAGAAGGTTGAAAGGCTGGATGAGGCAGGAGGGGGAGACAAGACGAGGAATCGAAGAGGGAGGCCCTAAGGCCCAACCCCGTTGACGGAGACGCCCTGGTTTGTTTTCACGGAAGGGTTACCCCCGGTGGCCCAGTGGCAGTCAGGATAAACATGCCGGAAGCCAGGCCAGTGTGGTTTAGAGCACCACCCGTCGGCCCCCCAGCCACCACCCATCAGGGAGACAGACACCGGTTTGCCCTGCTACCTGAAAAACACATCCCACATCCCCCCCCCCACGCTAGTCTCTGTGTGCCCCCTTTTTTTTTCCCTACGTGGCCCATCAATAAGAGCCCCCCTCCCCCCCCCCCCCCCCCCTTCCCGCCCCCCCCACCCCCGCCAGAGAAAGAACGCACGTTAGTCTTTTCTACGGTGTCCATCGCCCTGAAATCCTAAACTAGGGCTGACTGAATTCCGCGTAGCCGTTTTTTACCCAAAGGCCTTTTTTTTTTGGTTAGGGGGAAAGCCTTTCCCCTGATCATTGTCTAAAGAGCAGAAAAATTAATGAAAGAGTCCCCCGCAAAAAAACGCCAAAACTGTTTTTTACCGCTTGTGGAACAAAGCATGAGACAGTGCCCAACCTGAACGGAGGAAGGGCGCGTTGAGCTTAATTGCCTATGCCGAGACCTCTCGATCCTCAATTCCTGCTCATCTGACAACATGTTATATCAAATGTAGGGTCCACCTATCCCCATTGCCCCCTGTTACCATTCCATTGGAAGTTATTCTGTTTTATAAACACACACCCACACACACAAACACACCACACACCACCAACACACACCACCATACCCCATAGAGAGAAGATATAAAGAGGAGCTCTGTGGTGTGTTGTTGGGGGGGGGTGGTGTGTGTTGGTGGGTTGTGGGGGTGTTGGTGTGTGGTGTTGGTGGGGTGTTGGTGTGTGTGGACATTGACCAATCTGATGGTCAACAGTAAATAATACCTGAAACGTATTTTTCCCAGCCACAGCTGGACACGCAATGCCTGTTTCATTACAGGTTTTTTAACAGTAGACGTACTAGTTTTTTTAATTCCCACGTCGTTATCCTCTTTGGTTTTTGTGGTTTTTTGTTATTTGACTTGCCAGGACAGGCATAGTAATCA
>JADBJO010031332.1:0-16877 GCA_016801955.1 Conus betulinus | reverse complement strand
CTCTGGGAATGGGATGTCGCGCACATCCGCTTCTCACGCCTCCTAACCACGACTAGACAGCAGAAAAAAAGAAATACGGTTTCAATGCTACTTATAATTACACATGAAAAATCCAGATGACCTGAAAAGAGAAAGATCAAAGCGTAAGAGGTCAATTCTTCCTAATCCCAGGTGTTTATAACTAAAAAGGCGTTTTTACTGGCTAGGTTTACACAACACACACACACACACACACACCACACACACACACACACACACACACACACACACAGTTGGGTTGACTGGCTCCAGGTTTCAGGACTGAGTCTCTGTGATCGTCTCTGGGACTCGACGTAGAAATCTTCTTGTTTGTCTCTTTTCACACTCCTCTAGCTCTGGGTTTCGAACTCAGTGTTACTTTCTCAGCTTGTCTTTTACGCGCCAGAGACCTTGCTGTCACTTCTGTAGCCCAGACTATGTTTCCTTCAACCCTACCTTGTCCCACTTACTCTTCTCTCTCTCTCTCTCTCTCTCTCTCTCTCCTCTCTCTCTCTCTCTCTCTCTCTCTCTCTCTCTCTCTCTCGTACGGTGTTCTCTCTTCATCTGTTCTTACCGTGGTGTTGTTCTCCTCCCCACCTCTTGTTCTCTCTCAGGTCATATAAGGATGGACACAGAGGATTTCCCTTTTAGGGTTAGGGTTAGAGCATTTACACACATCCCTACAAAACAGCTTAGCAAACAACACTTTGCACCAAATAAACATCCCGAAATTCCGCCGTCTTCGGGCCACTTTCATGCAGTAATTATCCTATAGAAGCTACCACAACGACGTCCACACGCATTGGACCAGCCTGACAAAGCATCAACACAGTGGCCCACAGCAATGCCATCTGAACAAGTCCAAGACTCCTGTTCTTCAAGGTCTGATCACAAAGCAACTTCAGCTGACTGGGCCTTTAGCACTCACATGATGCCCCGAGGTCCTAGTGGATAAGTTGTCTCCCTTTTGCTATCGGGAAGGTTCGAACTCGGGACAGTCCTCCACGCCTTGGATGCCAACTATCACGTGACAGTTACCTGACCACTTCAACCTCCTTGACACAGTTTGAACGTACGCGCTAGGTGAGAGGGTACTACTGCTAATCGGCCGAGTACCTATTTCTCCATTGTTGCGGCATTCTTGTCGTCTGAAGCGCTCAAGGTCCTCTGTGAGAGGTTTCGCTCCCTTGACAGGTGTCCTGGTGTGTCTCACAGCAGCTGGTGCAGCACGTGCCGTGTATGACAGACAGACAGCAGGCAGACAGACAGACAGGCAGACAGACAGACAGATAATCTGGTGTGTCTCACAGGTGCACGTGCAGCACGTGCCATGTATGACAGTCTGAGGGTGAGTGATGGGAATCAGAGAGGCTCCATCTACTCCCAGATCCCTATCTACGAAGACCTTGACCTGGACAACAGCCGATCCTGCTGCGCCTGTATCCCAGCCTTGTAAGGTAAAGATCATCATCGTCGTCGTCAACATTATCATCATCATCATCATCATCAAACATCATCACCATCATCATCACCGTCATCATCATCATCATCATCATCATTGTCGTCAAAGTCGGCGTGGTAGTGGTCGTGATGGTTGTCGTCGACATCCGCATCCTTTCCCTCCCCCTCCTCCTCCTCCTCCTCCTCCTCCTCCTCCTCATCATCATCATCATCATCATCAACATCATCAACAATACACTCTTGTCGCGGTCGACATAATCATTATAATTATCCTTTTCTCCTCCTCCTCCTCCTTCCTCCTCCTCCTCCCCCTCCTCCTTCTATCATCATCAACATTGTCGTCGTCGTTGTCGTCGTCGTCGCCGCCGACGTCGTCATTATCATCATCATCATCATTATCGTCGTCGTCGTCGTCATTGTCATCGCCGTCGTCATTATCATCATGATCATCATCATAATCAACAACAACAACAACAACAACAACAACAACAACAACAACAACAACAGTACAGTCCTTGCCGTGGTCGAATAAAACATTCATCACTATCCTGTTGCTCCTCCTCCTTTTCCTTTACCTCCTCCTCCTCCTCCTTTACCTCCTCCTCCTTTTCCTTTACCTCCTCCTCCTTTTCTTTACCCTCCTCCTCCCTCCTCCTCCTTTACCTCCTCCTCCTCCTCTTCCTTTCGTCCACCTCATCGTGTTGTCCACCGTCCATCTTATACAGACACATCAGGAAGGATCTCCTGAAACCTGTGTTCTTCCATCTGTCAATGTTCAGTCAGCTTTGCTTAACAACCGAACAGTCAACTTCAGTCCTCACGCAAACAAATGGACTTCGAAGGTCAAAGTAATGTTTGAAAACATCCTCACACAATAAAAATCAATTTCTCTACCACCACCACGTCAGTACACAATAATCAATTTCTCTACCACCCTTTCTTCAACACACGATCATTAATTTCTCTACTACCACGTAGTCAATACACAATCATCACAAAATCTATTTATCTACTGTCACCCGTCGTCAACACACAATGTTCAATTTTTCTACCACCACAGCGTCAACACACAATGATCAATTCCTCCACTATCACCTCCTCAACACACAATCATCAATTTCTCTACTACCACCTCGTCAAAACACAATCATCAATTTCTCTACTACCACCTCGTCACACACAATAATCAATTTCTACTACCACCTCGTCAACACACAATCATCAATTTCTCTACTACCACTTCGTCAACACACAATCATCAATTTCTCTACTACCACTCGTCAACACACAATAATCAATTTCTCTACTATCATCTCATCAACACACAGTCATCAATTTCTCTACTACCACTTCGTCAACACACAATCATCAATTTCTCTACTACCACTTCGTCAACACACAATCATCAATTTCTCTACTACCACCTCATCAACACACAATCATCAATTTCTCTACTACCACCTCTTCGACACACAATCGTCAATTTCTCTACTACCACCTCTTCGACACACTACCATCACAAAAAATTATTGATCTACTGTCACCTAGTCAACACATAACAATCCATCTCTCTCCTACCACCTCGGCAACACATAATGATCAATTCTTCTCCTACCACCTCGTCAACACGTAATAATCAATAACTGTCCTACCACATCATCTACACATAACAGTCAGTTTCTCTCCTACCACCTCGTCCACACATAACAATCAATAACTGTCCTACCACATCATCCACACATAACAGTCAGATTCTGTCCTACCACCGGGTCAACACATAACAATCAATAACTGCCTACCACATCATCCACACATAACAGTCAGATTCTGTCCTACCACCGGGTCAACACATAACAATCAATAACTGTCCTACCACATCATCCACACATAACAGTCAGATTCTGTCCTACCACCGGGTCAACACATAACAATCAATAACTGTCCTACCACATCATCCACACATAACAGTCAGATTCTGTCCTACCACCGGGTCAACACATAACAATCAATAACTGTCCTACCACATCATCAACACATAACAGTCAGATTCTCTCCTACCACCTCGTCAACACATAATAATCAATAACTGTCCTACCACATCATCCACACATAACAGTCAGTTTCTCTCCTGCCACCATGTCCACACACATCTGATCTGTCTGACTGTGACGTCATCCCAGCGCTTCAAAACAAGACGTTACAAATAAAGGGAGACTACTTTTCTCAAGGGGGAGGTTCTCGGGCCCCACTCTTGTTCCAGCTTTGTCAACGTACCCTTCTTTGTTCACGCCAAAGGGACACAGCCACAAACAGTACATGTTACAAATAAAGGTAGAAATAATTAATTCTCATGGGAAAATTCTTCGCACCCACTCTGTCCCAGCTTTCTTAAACGATCCCTGCCTCGATCTCATCTAAGGGACATTACCACGCTGTAAGTGAGTGGTTGGTTAACTTGCCTCCCTTTGATCACTTAGCGTTTTGAGGTTTGAACAGAAGAATTTTTGCACGTCCTGGACGATTTTTTTTTTTTCATGACATGTCCGTGATTTCACGATCGATACAATCTCCTTGCCACATCCGCTGAAAGGTGGAGGGAGGGGTGGGGGGGGGGGGGGGGTGGGGGTGGGGGTGGCTGTTCAGATAGATGTCCTTTTTTTTTTTCCTACAAAACTTTCCTCTTCCTTGCTGTCGGCTAAATCCATCAAACGCTTTGTAAGAGTTTTACCTCCTTTGACACTTGTGTGTAGTTAATGTTGGTAGAAAAGCATCTCTGCCCGCACGGAGAAATTGGCCAAAGCCGCTGAAGTATTTGACAGCAATTTCCAATTTGTTAACACGTCTGTTTATCAAGGATCTCGAACAGGTTGCAGCAATTGTCTTAAAACGGGACAACATAGTGAATGAGGTTTTTTTTGTTTTTTTTTTTTTTTCCCCCCCTTTTAATCTGATTCGTACATTTTCAGGAGTGTCTCTATGTTTCTTCACATTAACTCATGTAGATATGGGCAGACTTCTTACTACAAGCTTTTTTCCTTCTCAGTTATGTGTGTGTGTGTGTGTGTGTGTGTGTGTGTGTGTGTGTGTGTGTGTGTGTGTGTGTGTGTGTGTGTGTGTGTGTGAACAGTGTCAGCGAGTCAAGGGCAGGCAGCATGGTGATGAAGACAGGACACCAGCAGGGAACAGAGGAATCTTCTGCACCTGGATCAGGACACTGTGGCACCGCCGCCTGCCTGCCTGCCTGCCCGCCTGCCTGTCTGTCTGTCTGTCTGTCTGCCTGCCTGTTTGTCTGTCTGCCTGCCTGTCTGAAGTTCTGTCTTTGTCTTTTGCCTCTGTCTTCCCCTGTCCAACCATTCAGGCCTCGCCCCCACCCCACCCCCTTCTCTCTCTCTCTCTCTCTCTCTCTCTCTCTCTCTCTCTCCCCTCTCCCACCCCCTTTCTCTCCATCTCTATCTATCTCTATCTCTCTCCCGCTCGCTCGCTTGCTCGCTGTGTCTCTGTCTCTTTTTCTGGATAAAAAAAAATTGGGGTGTGCCAGTCTGTTTCAATTTCTGTTTGTCTGTCTGTCTGTCTGTCTCCTATTTTTCTTGTCATTAACTCGGATGTAAAATTTTGTTTGTTTGCATATGCACATGTGCATGAATACGCTTCCTTGGTCTGAGCTGATAATATTTTCATGTTAGTCTTAACTGCGTAAAAGCAAATATTTCGTCTAGTATTCGTTCGCTGCCTTATGCTGTAATACATTGTGCTACTAATTCATTATAATTCAATACTAATACTTTTCTTCCTGTCAATGTGTGTAAGCGTGTGCATGCGTGCGTGGGTGTGTATACGTTGGCGCGTGCGCATGTATGTATGTATGTTTGTATGTGTATGTGTGTACGTATGCGCACGCGTGCGTATGTTCGTGTGTGAGTGTGTGTGTGTGTGTCTGTGTGTGTGTGTGTCTGTGTGTCTGTGTGTGCCTGTGTGTGCATTCTTTTTTCCCTAGTCTGCTGAAATGTCTTGGCTTCATCATTCATTAGAACATACATTGTCTGCTGACGTCATCATTCATTAGAACATACATTGTCTGCTGACTCCATCATTCATTAGAACATACACTGTCTGCTGACGTCATCATTCATTAGAACATACATTGTCTGCTGGCTTCGTCATTCATTAGAACATACACTGTCTGCTGACGTCATCATTCATTAGAACATACATTGTCTGCTGACTCCATCATTCATTAGAACATACACTGTCTGCTGACGTCATCATTCATTAGAACATACATTGTCTGCTGGCTTCATCATTCATTAGAACATACATTGTCTGCTGACGTCATCATTCATTAGAACATACATTGTCTGCTGGCTTCATCATTCATTAGAACATACATTGTCTGCTGACGTCATCATTGATTAGAACATACATTGTCTGCTGACTTCATCATTCATTAGAACATACATTGTCTGCTGACTTCATCATTCATTAGAACATATATTGTCTGCTGACGTCATCATTCATTAGAACATACATTGTCTGTTGAAGCCATCATTCATTAGAACATACATTGTCTGCTGACGTCATCATTCATTGGAACATACATTGTCTGCTGACGTCATCATTCATTAGAACAGGCATTGAATTTCAGAGCTCACGAACTGTTTTCTGTGGTGTCGTGGACTGTAAACAAAAAGTCCTCTGTTTACAAGAGATTTCCTGTCTATAGTTTTACTGATGTACCGGTTCTGAGTGATCATGTAGGAGATACAGTGCACATGTACACGACAGCCACAGGCCAAGAGTAATTATAGCACATGGCTTTATTCTTTTGGTGTCCATATTTCTTCACTCTATATCCTTATGTCATAACCAAGCCTTTCTTTTACCGTATCGGCTGTCTTTGTGTTTTATTGTTGCGTTCTTATCATTCTTTACCACCACGTGAACTCCAATCTTCCGCATGTAGACATTCTTTCTGTAATATTAGCTATTCATTACCTGATGTCGTATCATTCTTTGCCATCACGCGAACTCCAATATTCCGCATGTAGACATTCTTTCTGTAATATTTGCTATTCAATACCTGATGTCGTGTTTTATATGGAGATCATAATGTGTGATCAGAATATTGTAACACGCACTGCGCAATAAGACATCGATCAGCTGTTTAGAAAGACGCCTGATGTCTGCTTGCTGGTTGATGAAATCCCAAACTGCTGGGACTTTGAGTGGAACCCGTCTTGATTCTGAGATTAACACATGAAACAGTCATAGTTCTTCACTCTCACATCATTTCGTGATGCTGTTTGACATGCGCAGAGTCTGGAACTTCTGTGTATAGACACAATAGCATATTTCACTTCGTAAAAAGAAAACAAAAATGGTCCAAAAGCAATGGAGGTTGCATGCATCTTTGTTGCGATAAAGTATCCTGTTATCTCCCTTATTGACAATGTGTGATTGCTTCACGGCTTGACGACCTTGTGTGTGTGTAATGGATATAATCCGTGGGAGGGGGGGGGGGGGGGGGGGGGGGGGGGGGGGGGGGGGGGTACAATATTTTGTTATTAAATGACTGACCCAGTGATCAGCTACTACGTACTTTGGACTGCAACAACTTGTCGGCATTGCTGACACAATCCCAGTAAATCGTCTTTCTCACTTAATCACATCTATTCTGACAACAATTTCTTTTCTTCGCTAACTTAACCGTTGTGGATTCATAACTGACCACATTTCAGCAACGTGCACATTGCTGTTTAAACCGACTTAATTTCGAATAAAAAAAACTGCGCCGCCATTTACTATAGATTTTTTCCATCATTTTGATAACAGAAAATACATTTTGATTGAAAAAAAAAAAACAAATTTTCTCGCAATTGAAGAATGACTCTTTCCAATAGTGTCTTGAAATTTTCCCACCCATTCAAGCATAGCGGGCTTTCAATGATGAATCGGTAAAAAAAAGTGAAACTTGCACCATGTCGACGAAAGAGTCTAGTGTTCCACTTTCTCTGTCTGGCTCATCAGGAAATGATTTCAGCAGTGAAATTTGCAGTTTCGACTGTAATATGAAACTAAGCAGCTGGACAAAACATTGACCTTTCACCGGAAGATATTGAAGCGCCAAACCAAGTGTAAGGAAGAGAAACCTGAGGCTGGGGATAGGGCTGGGAGATGACGTCACAGGTCATAAAAGGATCTATCGGGTCACCAACAGGATCTATCGGGTCATCAAAAGGATCTATCGGGTCATCAACAGGATCTATCGGGTCATCAAAAGGATCTACTGGGTCATCAAAAGGATCTATCGGGTCATCAAAAGGATCTGTCGGGTCATCAAAAGGATCTATCGGGTCATCAAAAGGATCTATCGGGCAGCGTTGGACAGCATGGTCTGCACTTCACGGTGGAGACATAAAACCTCTTCCTTGGATGAACATTTATTGTATTGGCACGGAAGATAAGGTAGTTTGTCTGCCCATAAAACTTTAATACGAACTTTGGTGTTTAATCTCTCTCTCTCTCTCTCTCTCTCCTCTCTCTCTCTCTCCTCTCTCTCTCTCTCATCAGAACTGTGTTGTTTAATATCTCTCTCTCTCTCTCTCCTCTCCTCTCTCTCTCTCTCTCTCTCTCTCTCTCTCTCTCTCTCTTTCTGAACTGTTACTTAATATCTCTCTCTGTCTCTGTCTCTGTCTCTCTCTCTCTCTCTCTCTCTCTGAACTGTTTTTACTTAAGATATCTCTCCCTCTCAGTGAATTGTCTCTTACTTAATTTACTTAAGATCTCTCCCATCTCGTGAATCTCTCTTAATCTCTCTCTCTCTCTCTCTCTCTCTCTCTATCAGAACTCTGTGCAGAACTGTGGCTGTTTAATCTGTGTACATATGTCTGTCTGTCTGTCTGTCTGTTTCTCTCTCTCTCTCTCTCTCTCTCTTACTGCCGGTGTTTATATGGCCTGATGTCACTGTTTGCACGTGCGGATTGGCTGCACGTATTGTTCGGTTTTTTTGGGGTTGTTTACAGTTCAGGGTGCGTTTGCTGACAACGATTTCCATTTGTGCCTGCAGTTGTTTACTATTTCTACATATGTAGGGATAGGGATCACTGAAAATGCACTTCAAAAACCAGATACGCAAACCATAAACAGTCATTCAACAAAGAAAAATACAAAAACCAAACAGAACTGAGCAAATATATTTGGAGACTTAAAGACAAAAAAATAAACTATAACATATCCTGGAAAATCATAAAAACTGTAAACAACCCCAAAAAACGAACAATACGTGCAGCCAATCCGCACGTGCAAACAGTGACATCAGGCCATATAACACCGGCAGTAGGCGCCCCAAAACCATCCTGACGAGAGCGCTGGCTCGAAACAGATCTGTTGATTTTTAAAACTTCCTTTATGACCCTCAAGTCTGTGTGGATACCCTACCTGCAGCCTGTCGCTGACTTCAGAATTCAATACTTCCAGGACCATGCAGTCCTCTTAACACAGGAACAGACAAATTTGAAAAAATTATTGAAAAAGCTCCACCGAAAAACGTTGACAAATAAATCACGAGACAAAACACGACGCGTTTCGATGTCTTAGGCCTTCTTCAGGCAAGAGACACAACACTCAGGACAACGGAAATGGACGAGCAATCACTTCTCTTCAATCAACGCCCATCTTGCGCCGAACTGGATGAAGATAAGTAATTGCTGGTTCCCTTTCGTAGTCCTGAGTGTTGTGTCTCTTGCCTGAAGAAGACCTAAGAGGTCGAAACGCGCCGTGTTTTTGTCTTGTGATTCGTTGTCAACCTTGTTCGGCAGAGCTTTATCGATCATTTTTCAAATTTGTATAGATTCCTGCCTGCAATTCGCCTCACTTGACCACTAGACAGGAACAGACGCCAGGGCACGTAAAATCCCCATATCCCATGGGAAATCATTCTTTTAGTGGATCCTTAACACATGTTTCGGATCTTATAAAGTTGAAGTAATACATCCGCCAAACAGGAATAAACGAATCACAAGACAAAATATGACGCGTTTCCACCTCTTAGGTCTTCTTCTGGCAAGATAAACAACACTCAGGACAACGAAAATGAAAGAGAGAGCAATCACTTCTCTCGTCAAATTCGGCCCAAGATGGGCGTTGAATGAAAACCTTAAGACGGTCTCAACGCGTCGTCTTTGTCTTGTAATTCGTTGTTCATGTTTGGCGGATGTACTGCATAAACTTTTAAAAGATTTGTTTAGTTTTCCGCCTGCAGTCGTCTCACTTTGCAACTGATGTGTTTCGGAGCTTATAAACCCTTTGTCAGAAGGCTCGGGAATAACCACACATTGGGGATTCACGGAACGCTACCAACTCTCTCGTGATTGGTTAAAAGATGGCGGGGCATGAACCTCAAATATTAGTGGCTGGCCCTACCGAACCTTAAGAATGACGTCACCTCCGCCTTCGACGCCAGAAGCTCCAGAGGTTGTTGTTTGTGGGTCATTAAGATGTGTCCCCACGCCAAGCCAGGGAGTGAAATCTCCGAGAGAAATCTGTACCAATCAGGGAATTAGGGTGATCTTAGAGCTCTTATTTCATCAAGATGTGTCCCCCACGCCAAGCCAGGGAGTGAAATCTCCGAGAGAAATCTGTACCAATCAGGGAATTAGGGTGATCTTAGAGCTCTTGGAAAGGAAAACAAGAGAAGTACAGCCAATCCTAAAGCTTCAATTCCTACCCTTTAGACAGCATTTTAATCGCGACAACGCTTACAACGATGCTGCTGCTGCTGCTGCTAATTATATTGTTATTCCTATTATTGTATGCTGTTGTTGCCGTTGTTGTTGTTCCTTCTGCTGCTATTATTATTATTTCATTGTCATTATCATTATAATTACTATTATTACTGTTATTATTACTTTAACAATAATAATAATAATACCAATATCATTATTATTATTATTATTATTGGTTGGGTTGTTGTTGTTGTTTGTGGTGGTGGTGGTTGTGATTGTTGTTGTCGCTATCATCATTAACATTATTATTATCATTATCATTATTTTTTTATTATTGTTATTGTTATTATTATTATTATTATCATCATCATCATCATTGCTGTTGTTGTTGTAAATAAAAAGTCATTTTGTGGAAGAAGGAGGCGAAAAAAAAGCTCCTTGTTGTATCTCAAACATGTAATCGCTTTGATTGTGTGTGATTGATACAGGCTGACGTGGTAAAAGCGCTCTATCTGTGTCCATGTTTCTGTTGATTGTGTGTGATTGATAACTGGCTGACGTGGCAAAAGCTCTGCCATGGATCTCGTTTCGGATTGGAACATGTTTCATGAGAGAGAGAGAGAGAGACAGAGAGAGAGAGAGAGAGAGAGAGAGAGAGAGAGAGAGAGAGAGAGAGAGCAATCAACAAAGACCTAGTCTCGGATTTTGTTTTCTGTCCAGGTACAATCCAAATAAAAATTGGCCGAGATGAAAATCTGGTCTGATGACGTAATATTCATATTGGCCCCTGGGAACTCTAAAAAGAAACCTCTGCTAATTGGGACTCATGTTTTTGCGATGTGTTCACACTCCTCCATGAACCCACACCAGGAAATGTACCACTCAAGGTGCCAGACCAACACCAAGTTCACAGTCAGACTTTGGGAATTCCAACTCCGATGTCGCCCAGTATGGAACATGACCATGTTCGCCGCCCCTCTCAACGCATTGTCGTTCTGGTGGTACAGGTGTAGGGTAAGATATATAATTATACCCCACCCTCATTCTCTTGGATATTCCCGTCTGCCGTATTAGGTTTAGTAGACGTGGACCTTGAAGTTGCATCTAAGGATCATTGCTCGTGCCAGTTTAAACGATTAACTACACTCTTTGCATTGCAAACATCGCACTCTTGACAACTTCAGAGGGCCCGTACATGAAACAACTTGACAACCTCGATACACTGTGTATCAAGTACGTCAAGCCCACCCGATGTTTTAGGGTCTTCAAACTGTCCTGGATGTTGAAAAACCAAGTATCAAAACATGAAAATCGCACAGAATTGTCGACGCCTGAATCACAGATCTTGTGGGGTTACTCTCTACTGGATATTTCTGGCTAATGCTGATTCAATCATGAATTCGATCACACCAGTGTATGAGTGAGTTTTAAGACACGCACATCGACGAAAACAAACGAACTGGACGTTCGTTAGCTAGGCTGCACATGACTAGGAATGTGGTCACGTAGTTTCCGTCGAGCATGTGCGTGGGGGGACAGGGACAGACTGTACCCAGTGAGAGGCCTGTGAGGATGTGTAGGGTGGCTGGCTATTCACGTGGATGTCTTTGGGATTGAGAATCTGCGTGAGTGGGATCATGCACCCATGTCTCCTTTGAAACCTCGTCGTCTGTGGCAACGTCTTAGTGCGACCTAAGCGTCACTGAGACGCGGCGGATTTGACTGCGTTGAGATCAGTCTTCAAACATTCCAACCCCCTCAGACGTAGACATCCACAGGCAACACACTCTGCTAGGTCATTTGCATGCCTGACCTTTCACCCTGCTTTATGCGCACGCGCGGTGCACGAATGCTGCTATTCGAACAAACAAGTTGAAGTCATAGCGACATCAATACAGAATAAAACCTCGGTAGGGGTCAAACCTAAACATTAAGACAATAATGCTTAAATGATTATAAACGTAGTTACACGCCTGTAGACTTTGGTTTTCGGACCAGCTGACATTTGTGTACTGTTATCGATCGTGGCTGTGCGGATATAAGTCGACTCACGCTGGACAGATATTTTTCTTTTCACATTTTGCACATTTAGCTAGTTTAATGTGGTCGCATGTGCTTCTGCTTTGCACATGCAATTCAGTGGTTCCATTTCTCTTCATGTTTGAACTAACTGATATTTCTGTTATCGCATTCATACCGGAATCGGCATTAGTGAAAACAATCGCCATTGTGGAAGGGGAAGTAAACCTCGCGTGGGTTGTCTACTCATGATCCAGGGAGCGATTCTGATTGAACACTGGCAAGCAATCTTGACAGAGGAAGACAACCCGAACGGAACATGGTTCTAATCTGCCAACGATTCGGTTGCAGCCTGGCAGAGAGGTCTGGCCAGTGCTTGAAACAGCGCTGCTCAACCCGTCAAGCCCCGAAAACTGGCTAATTGTGCAGGATCCATAGAGGTGAAACAGAACACAAACTCCCGTTCACTGGCTGTTGGATTGGCGACATTAAAGATTCGTGTCCATATGTAGCAAAGGTTATACAGGGCTGATGGTGATAATTATCCTTAGGAGACAATGGGCGAAGGGGAGGCCTCTTTATCAAGGCACTGACATCAAACATTGCAATCAATTTCTTTTTTTTTTCTTGTTGTGTGTGTGTGTGTGTGTGTGGTGTGTGTGTGTGTGGGGGGGGGGGGGGTGGTGGAGGGGGGTGTGGGTGTAAGGAAAGTAAGGGAAGGGGGGGCTGCTCTCCTTGCAATGAAGGGAGGGAGAGAGATGGAGTGGAGAGGAGAGAGGGGGGGGGGGTAGGCGGGGGGCGGGGGCAGGGGGGGTGGGGGGGGGGCGAAAAGAAGCGTGCAATCAGCAACATCTTACCAACACATCTGACTGTTGCGTTGGGATTCTGGACGACGCAGCTCATAAGAAGCCAGACTCCCGAATGCCAAAGTCCATGAGACCCACCTGACCAAAGCTACTTCGTGAGTCGAAATTTCCGCTTCCCCCCCCCCCCGCCCCCCCCCCCCCCCCCCCCCCCCCCCCCCCCCCCCCCCCCCCCCCTCCACCCCCCTCCATCCCCGGCCCTCCACTTTCCCTACCACCTACTGCTTCCAGACCTCATCTCACTCCAGCCTTATTCCTCTCCCCACATCCGATCTGTGAGGCTGCAAAAACACGCTTCCTGAGCTAGTGCTCGTGCTCCACCTGGTTGGGGTGTGGTGTGTGTGTGGTGTGTGTGTGTGTGTGTGTGTGGTGTGTGCATGTGTGTGGTGCAAGTGTGCGTGTGTGTGCGTGTGTTGTGTGTGTGTGTGTGTGTGTGTGGTGTGTGTGTGGTGTTTGCGTGTGTACTGAGTGCATGTGTGTGTTTGCGTGTGGTTGAGTGTGCTGTGTGTACGTGTGTGGTGTGTGTGTGTGGTGTGAGGTGTGTGTGTGTGTGTGTGTGTGTGTTCGTTGGTGCGCGCGCGCGCGCGAGCGCGCTTGCGTGTCACGGGGAACATATTTAGTTCACGGACTGCACACCACCTTTCATGAAGTTAGGGGTTCGAAACCGAAAGGGTGAGGGAAGTGGGGGGTGGGTGGGGGGGGCGGTGGGTGGCGGTGTGGGGGAGGGGGGGGGAGGGGCCGGCGAGGACTGACTCTCCAAACGTCGTTTTTAGGGGTTGTCATTGGACATAGCCCAGGGGGTTTGACTTTTGAAAACGGCGGGGGAGGGGACCGCATGGGTCATCGCCTCAGGGGGTGGGGGGGGGGGTGGGGTGGGGAGGGGGAGGGGGGTTGGGCTTTGATGATGCCTCTCACAAAGGTGCGGTCGTTTTCTGGGTTGTCTTTCGGAAGGATGTCCCACGGGCGATGAGACTTTGCAACGGGCGAGCATGAGGACTTAATGGACGCATTGGCTCATCGCCCTCAGGGGGGGGGAGGTGGGGGGCTGGGGGTTAGAAAGGACGAACGAAGAGGAGGTGCGAGGGGGGGGTGGGTGCGGGAGGCGGGAGGTGGTGGGGGTGTGCTGGCGGGGGGGGGAAGGGGGGGGGGGAGGAAGGGGGAAGGCTTGTGTAAATGTGCGGGGAACGATAGAGAGCCTTTCGCTCTGAAAGTTTTCTCTTAATGGCCCCACCCCCGACCCACACCTACCCCCACCTCCTGACGGCGCTGGATGAAATGATTTCCCGTGTGACAGTGCGTGCGATGCGTGGTGGTGTTGTGGTGTGTGTGGTGTGTTGTGTGAGGTTGTGATTTTCAATCTGTTGGGCGGCAGGAACCAGTGCGAGTTTATTGTCGTACAAGTGTGGTATTCTAGTTTTTAGTGCTCTCTCTCTCTCTCTCTCCTCTCTCTCTCTCTTCAGGAAGAACAGAATTCGGAATGAGATTGAATGGGCGTTCGTATCTCTTGGTCATATGAATCCAAAAATGGACAGAGGAAAAGATGGGCGGGGGACTAGAATGAAAGGGATGGGGGGGAGTAGGGAGACGTGGCGAAAACGTGTAAACGAAACGAACTGTCGAAGGACCACAAGTGCGAGAAATCATCAAGTTCAAATGGCGCGTCACGCTAAGTTGATTGAAAACCTGAAAACCAAATTTTTTTTTGTAGGGGTTTTCGGTGGATGATTGAAAATCCTTTCTGATTGATAGTGTGCGGGCCTTGTCATACGTTGAGCGCACAAGGCGTTAAAAGGGACTCCAAACCCGCAACGCTTAGACGGAAATCCAGCGTTCAGAACACCCGTGGCGATAATTGTCATTGTTATAAACGATCATGATACAAGAATGGTTAGAATAACAATCTAATCATTTCATAACAATCATAGCAATGATAGAATAGCAATCTAATTATTATCATAACAATCACAATTATAGCAATGATAGAATTAATATTTATGAACTGTATTCTGTGAGTCACTGTTTCTGTCTTATTTGCTCTGTTCAAAATCAACAGTTTCTGTCTCATCTTCACATTTGCCATTGTGAAATGATAGCATACTGGGCAGATCACGGCGAGAGTAAAACTGCTAGTATGCAGGTAACAATAACTAGAAGGCCACATGGGGAGCGAGCGCAGACCCTTGCCAAGTGGAACGAGTCCTGAATCCGCCTTTTGAGTCAGTTCATGAGTGACAAAAACAGCCGCATGGACGACGGGTCGCATCCCAAAGGACATGCTGTACGGTGAGCTGGCTACAGGCTCCAGGCCCACAGGACGGCCCGCCCCACGCTACAAGGATGCATACAAGCGTGACCTGAGGGCAGGCATAGCCACGATCCAGCAGACATGGAGACAGCAGCTTCAGACCGGGTCAGATGGCGGTCCAACCATCAAGGTCGGCATCAAAGCAAGCAGGGCAGAGGCGAGAGGAGAGAGGCCGAGTGAGTGAGAAGAACGGAGGCGTCGCAGACGGCAAGGATGTGCGTCAGCACCCACAGACACTCATGACCGAGACTTCACTGCAGCATTCTGCAAACAGGGTCTGCCGCTCGGGATCGGGTGTTCTCTTCAGCCACAGCAGGCGCTGCAGCTCCACAAACTGACTGATCCATGGCGCAACACCATTGTCTATCCCAGACAGACGGATGCCTACAACAACACGAGTAAAAGCAAAAAAAGCAGTCTCCTCCAAGGGAAGTAATTGGTCCTGAATGAAAGAGTTAATTCCCATGTAATATTTCAATAAAGACATGCAAAAATACGAATTGTCAACGTTCATACGATAAGAAAATTATTATTTTGCATGCAAAATAATTGTATGAAAGACTACGGATCCGCGTCAGCGTTACTGGATTCGTCCACAGGGACACGTTTCATTTTTTTTTCACCAAATTTTGCTAACTTTGGTTTGCGGCAGCAGTTTTTGCGTACTAAAAAATTGTTTCATATTAAATTATGATATATTCCATAGTCCTTTGTTCCCATTTCCTTCATCTTCACCCCGCCCCCCAACCTTTAATTTAAAGTTAAAATCTTGGCCCGAGTCATTATTATAATGATGGAAGAGAAATGTCAGCCTGCACTTGTTGTTCCCCACTACTTAATTGTTCAGCATTTCTCAAATTTGTGTCTGATAGGATCCACTGTTCGATCCGGATTCGTGGTGCGAATCTGCACCAGATTTTTCGCGGGGGATGTTTCCTGCGCCACGTTTCTCTGCGTTTGGACGGAGTTGGATGCGGATAGGTTTCTGTAGTATTTCCTACACCATGCCAACAGACAGACAGACAAATCAGTAAATGACACAAGGTTAAAACTTACACCGGCGCGTTGGGGAGCTAGTAATTAGTAGTACTTATTGGACGGGACGATAGTGATGACGAATGACGATACAAATGGTAAAAGTAATGTACACCACAAAATGTTATCTCCAATCACACTAACCCTCTAGCCCCCCCACCGGCCACCCCCCCCCACCACATGTTCACTTCCCTCATTCCACGCTATCTCCTTCCCACCACCTCCCCTTCCTCCCACTGGCATCACTGCAACTGATGTTGAGAGTGTTAACACTTGTACGGACACTCACTGCAATGTTTGAAAGATGTTGAGGGTAAAAAGCCATTTCTTGACACTAACCTGACAATCATGTTGCAGAGAGATTTGCAAGGTGTGTCACACATCATTGACAATCACCGCACCAATTTGAGCAAGACGTTCGATGGTACCCCTTTCTTTGACAAATCAGGCTCTGTA
>JADBJO010031331.1:15000-16879 GCA_016801955.1 Conus betulinus | reverse complement strand
TCTCTGATCAAATGTTTTCAGAACTCTGTATTCCTTTTAGATCGAACTTTTCTCTTAGAGAAAATCCTCCAGGGCGGATCCGGGGCAAGAGAGGTATGGGCAGTGTTCAACTGTAGATTTTAGACGTCATCCCTCTGGTGGTTTGGCTCGCGCGTTGTGTGTGAGGGAGAGGGGATTACTGTTTAGACAGTGCGGTAGATGAAAGTGGACATCTGTGGAAATCCCAAGCTCAATGACAGTGGCTTCAAGGGCCTCTGCCGTTATCTTGTCTGGTTTCTACAGAGCGACGACGATCATCATGTTATTGTGTTGCTGCATTCTGAGTCAACTCTTTTCTTTTCTGCTTCGGAAATCTCTACTTTTCTTTCTCTTTTTTTTTTTTTTTTTTTTAATTCTTTTTCTCTTTTTTTTCCCCTCCTGTTTTTTTGTCTGTTCTGTTCTGTTCTTCTTTCTTTATTCCTTTTGGTTTCGTTTCCTTTTGCTCTCTCTCTCTCTCTCTCTCTCTCTCTCTCTCTCTCTCTCTCTCTCTCTCTTTTCATTTTTGTTTTGTTTTGTTTTTTCTTTCTTTCTTCTCTTTCTTTCTTTCTTTCTTTCTGTCTCTCTCCTTTTCTTTTTTTTCTTTCTTTTTTTTTTTTTTTTATACTTTTCTTTTTCTTCTTCCTCTTTCTTTTTTTCTTTTTCATTTCTTTCTGTCTTTCTGTCCGTCTTTCTTCTGTCTTTCTTTGTAAACACTAACAGATTTGTTTTCATCTCCCAAACGATGGCCTTTTGTTGATGCAAAGAATCCCAGTCCTGCAAATCTGGGGCGAGGGAGGGATGATCAGTGTTAAATGATAGATTTTTATACGTCATCCCTCTAGCAGTTTGGCTCACAGGTTGTGTGTGAGGAAGAGGGAGGTTACTGTTTAGACAGTGCGGTAGATGAAAGTGGACATCTGTGGAAATCTCCAGCTCAATGACAGTGGCTTCAAGGGCCTCTGCCGTTATCTTGTCTGGTTTCTACACAGCGCGACGACGATCATCATGTTGTTGTTGTGTTGAGATCTGCATTCTGAGTCATCTACTTTCTTTTCTGCTTCGAAAATCTTTCTCTTTCTTTTATTCCCTTCTTTTAGTTTTCCCTCTGTTTCTGTCTGTTCTGTAATATTCTGTTCTGTTCGTTCTTTCTTTATTTCTTTTGTTTTCGTTTTCGTTTCTCTTTCTCTCTCTCTCTCTTCTCTCTCTCTCTCTCTCTCCTCTCTCTCTCCTGTTGTTTTTCGTTTTGTTTTCTTTTTTTCTTCTTTTTCTCCTTTTTTTTTTTTTCTTTTTTTTTTTTTAAAACTTTTCTTTTACTTCTTCCTCTTTCTCTTTTCCTTTTCTGTCTTTCTGTCTTTCTGTCTGTCTTTTTCTGTCCTTTCTAAACATGATTTTACAGATTTTTTTTTTTCCCCCAATGATGTCTTTTTCATGATGCAAAGAATCCCAGTCCTGTAAATCGGGGGGCGAGGGTCGGATGAGCAGCGCTAAATGATAGATTTTTTTTATACGTCATCCCTCTGGTGATTTGGCTCACAGGTTGTGTGTGAGGAAGAGGGAGGTTACTGTTTAGACAGTGCGGTAGATGAAAGTGGACATCTGTGGAAATCTCCAGCTCAATGACAGTGGCTTCAAGGGCCTCTGCCGTTATCTTGTCTGGTTTCTACAGAGCGAAGATCATCATGTTTGTGTGTTGAGATCTGCATTCTGAGTCATCTGTTTTATTTTCTGCTTTCAAACATCTCTACTTTCTTTTTCTTTTTTCTTCTTATTCTTATTTTTCTCCTGTTTGGTTCTGTTCTGTTCTGTTGATTTCTTTCTTTATTTCTTTCTTTGTTTTCCTTCCTTATCTCTCTCTCTCTAT
>JADBJO010031331.1:0-10000 GCA_016801955.1 Conus betulinus | reverse complement strand
CACCTTCCATTCCCTCCGAGATTATCTAGCATGTATAATTCCTATGGATATTGACACCCGCACCCTTTTCTTACCTTTCCCCCTCCCCCCAACGCATATTTTTTGGCTTCATTCCCTCCTTTTTCCCACAACTTCCTCTTTTCTGGTTTCCTCCAATATCCATTTATATTTCGCCTCTCCATTTCTTTTCAGACCCCCCGTTTCATAGCGACTTCTCAGTTTTAAGTCCGGATTCCCACATTCCATTTTCTCCTTTTTTTTGAGGCTTTTGTTTTTTCTTTTTCTTTTTATTTTTTTATTTTTCTTGTATGATTCTTATTGTTTCTTTCTTTTTTCCACACTCATTGATTTTACAACCCTGTCTTTTTTTACCCACTACATTCACAGCATGTCGACTTCTTGTTTTTTCTCTTCACTAACGTCTTTTCTTTCTTGTACAAACCTCTTCCTCTTTCTTATATCTGCTTCTTACCTCATCTTAGCCTTACATTCCATACACGGAACGTTGTCCCCCACACTCTCAAATTTTTTTCAAACTGTCTTTTAAAGCAAAAAATTTGTATAACACCAGCTTACTCCCGAACCCAACACCCATCCTTTCTTTCCACACATTTCCACCCCCGTACTCACCCACCCACACCCAACCTCGAACCCTTTCTTATTCAAACCCCCAACCCTTTTCCCCCCTTTTTCCACCCACCCCGACGTAAATTAATTTTATTTCTTTGAAACACCCGCTCTCCTTCTGCCAATTTTTTGGATCACTCACTCTCCTTCTTTAGCTTTGATCTCTCGTATCAGTCCCCGTTCAACATTTTCTTTTCTCATCTCCATTGTAACTCTACCTTAAGATCCCTTTCATTGACCTTCAGTTTTACTCTTGCCTTAAGTTTATTCTCTCCCTTCCGCAGCCAATTTCTTTCCGTTATTTCCTCCCCTTTCGATTGTCTTCGTCTCTTCCCCCCTCCGTTTAGTCATCTCCCTCCCCCGCACCACTCAACTGATTTGCCGGATTTATTTTTTCCGGATCCAGCCTTTACCTTCTCTTTTTTCTTCCTCCTTTGTTCCGCCCTTCCTTTTATCCCATTTTTTACACCTTTTTATTCTTATACACTTCCTATCCCTGACTGCCACTTCTACGGCCACCTCCCCTCCGCTGAGTTCTCCGACTTCAGCCTCTTTCTGTTTCTATATAGCTTTACTTCAAACCTTCTTTCTCTTATTCTTTTTCCTACCGTAACATTTCTCCTTTTTTGTCCAATATTCCTTCTTTTGATTTCTCTCCTTTCCCTCTTAGCTTTTATCCTTTATACAGGCTTACTTTTTATTCCCTCCCCCTCTTCACTTACTCCCCTCTCATTCCGCCCTCCGCTAATCTTTTCTTTTGTAATCTTACTACAATGTGATTTTAACCCCCCTCCCCCCCTAGTCTTTTTTATTTATTTTTTTCATCCTTTCATATCTTTCCACTAACAACATTCCCCTTCTTTTTGTTGATCTGTTCCTTTCCCTCTCCTTCCAGTTTAACTTTCCCCTTCCATCCTTTTCCCCCTTTTTTTGATCTTTATTCATTTTCCCATTCCGTCCCCTTTTTTTCATCTTTCTCACCCGACCTCCCATCCCCCTACAAAATTCCCAGACCACTTCCTCCCCATTTCATACTTATCCTCGCGTTCGCCTCTCCTCGACCCCACACTCTCTCCTTCTACCTTCACAACTTACCATTTCTATCTTTTTCCCAGGCTTTACTTTTTTTCCCACAGCCCTGTCACCCTACCACACCTCGATTTTTTAGTGAACCTTGTAACGCTCTCCGTTCATTTTCTTCAGATCCTTTTTTTTTTTTTTTTTTTTTTTTTTCTCTCCCTCTCTTTGACCTTCAGTTAGACCCCAGTCAGATTTCCTGTAGTTTATATTTGATCCTTCCATTCGAATCTGAGTCTTTTTTGGACTTCCGCATTCCCCCCCGCCGATTTGCCTTTTACCCTTCCTTTTGGACCATTACCAGACTTGTTCCCCTCTACCCCGACTAGGCATTTTTGTTCACATTTACCACTGTTGTTTCCCTTCTCCTTCCGTTTTTCGTACTCATTACACTCCACGTTCTTCCCATCGCACTCACGCTTCCTCCCAGTAAACCGTCCCCTTATCCCCGATTCCGTGCTCCCCCCACTGTATTTTTCTCACCTTCCTTTTCAATTACCGACTCACACATCTTTTCTTCTTTTTTTTTTGATGCGCACGCCCATTTCCTAATCAACTCCCTCTTTTTATTCAAGTCCCCTCCCTTTTACCCCCTTACTTTAGTTATCAGCTCAGAACCTTTCCCCCCTCCCTCCCCCACATGTTTTTTACTTTTCTCCCCTCTATAGTTACGATCTACCCATTCCCCTCGATATTTTTTTCTTTCCCCCTTTCCCCTCTCCTATCCCCTTTTTCAAACTCCCCCCCCTCTCCATCCACCTTCCACTTCCTATTTCCCTTTTCTCGAGCCTTCTCTTCACGTCCCTTATCTTGAGCTCCCAAATATTAAACACCTATCTCCTGCTTTTTTATTTTTCCCCTTCTTCTCCGATTTCTTCCCATTATTCCCTTCTTTTTCCTCTTTCTTTTTTTTATTTGTTTTCCCATTTTTCCAATTTCTTCCCCCGTTCACCCACCCCTTTTCTCCCTTCCATTTTACTTCTCCATTCTATTTCGATTTTACTTTTCTACACAAATTTTTCTATCCCCCCCTACCTTCTTTATTCTTTTCCTTCTTTCCTATGCCTCCCGCCCCCTTCCTTCTTTTCCTTTTTCTTCTCTTTACTTCTTCCCACCCCCGCGTTCTTTCCCTCCAATTCCCCTTTTTTTCATTAAGCATAACCTCCCCTTTCTTCTCTCTCCTTCCCTTGCCCTTCTACACTTACCTTTTTTCTCTCTTTCACTTTCTTACATTTCTTCTCACATCTTCTATTTTACTTCTTTACCTTTATCCATCTACTTCCTCTTTTTCTCCCCTATTCTCCTTTTTTTTCCTTTCCACCTTCCACTAACCTCTTACATTTTTTTTTTTTATTTCTAAACTATCCCCTTTTCACACACCCATCCCTCCACCCTTTTCACCCCCCTCACCACACACTTACCTTCATTCTCTCTTTTCCCCCATCCCACTCCCCCCTGCCCCCCCCTCCCTTTTCCCCCCCTTTTTCTTTTCCTTCCACTTTTAAACCATTACTTTCCTTTTTATCCTCCCTTTTCAGCCATCTCTTTCCTGCTTCAACACCCTTTTCCTCACTATTTTACTTTCCTTTTTTTCCTTTTTTTCTATCAATTTTATTTTTTCCTTTCTCCTCACTCTTTTTTATCTTTTTTTTTTCCTTCGTTACTTTTTCAGTTTTATTTTTTTTTTTTTTTTTTTCCACCTACTTCTACCCCCCTCACTTTTTTTCCTACTCTACTTTACTTCTCTCCTATATTATTTTCTTCCTTCCCTTTCACCTGAAAACTCACCATCTTACACTTTCCTATATTTTCCCCCCCCCCCCTTCATTCCATGTTCTATTTCTCCTTCTTATCCACCCTTTTTACCTCTTCTTCTCTTTTTTTCCCATTTTTTTTTTTTTTTTTTCTTTTTTTTTTTTTTCCTCCATATTCTTCTTATTCTCTTCTTCTTTCCCTTTTTTATTTCTCCTCTCTCTTTACTCAACCTTCTTTCTTACTCGCCGCCTTTCTTTTTTTTTCATCCTTTTCATTATTTTTTTCTTTCTTTACGATTTTTACTTCCCCCATTTTTCCTTCTTTTTTTCGTCCCACCTTCTTGCTCACTTTTCTCTTTATTTTTTCCCCTCTTTTCTTCTTGTTTTCTTTCCCTCCCTCTTTTTTTTTTTTCCCTCTCTTCCCCCCCCCTCCATTTCTTCCAGCTTTCCTCCTACCCCTTCTACTTCCCTTTTTTTTACTCCACCTTTTTTCCCCATCCTTCCCCTTTCCTACCTTTTTACCTCTCTTTCTTCCCCTTTTCTTTTACCCCCCCCTTCCTTTTTTTTCCCCACCTTTACTATTTCCTTTTCCTCCCCCCCTTTTTCCATTCTTAGTATCCCTTTTTTCTCCCCCTCCTTCTTCTTTTTCCCCCTTTTTCCTCTCCATCCCTTTCTTCCCTCTTTTTCACTTCCCTGGCATCTTTTCCTTTTTTCACTTCTTTTCTCACCTTTTCTCCTTTAATCTTCTTCCTTTTTTCCTCTTCTCCTCTATTTCCTTCTTTTATCCTCTTTCTTTTCCCATCCTCTTCTTTCTCCTTTCTCTCTTCCCCCCCCTTCATTCCCTTTTTCCTCCCTTTTTCCCTCCCCCTTTCCCCCCCTTTTCCCCTTTTCCCCTTATTTTTCCTTTCCCTCTTCCCCCATCTTTCCTCCATTCCTTACTTTCTTTTTCCTTGTCCTCTTTCCAGTATCTCCCTTTTTTTCCTTTTCTTTGTTAAAAATCTTTCATTTTCCTTTTTCCCCCTCCTTCTTTTCTTTCTTTCTTTCCTCCTTTTTGCTTTTATCCCCCACCTTTTCCCCCCTCTTTTTGTTTATTTCCTCCATCCTCCCCCTCTCCATCTCCTTTTTTTCCTCCCTTTACCTCCTTAATTTTTTATTTCTTTCCTTTCCCCCTCTCCTTCTTCTCTTTTTTTTCTCCATCACACTTTTTTTATCCTTAGTCTCCCCTTCTCTCCCTTCCCTTCTCTCTCTTCTATCTATCTCGGCTGTTATTCTCTCTCCTTATATATCTATTATCTCTCGACTCTTTTTTTTTCTTCTTTCTTACTTTTTCCCACATTAGCTCTTTTTTTTATTTCGCCAATTCCTTTCCCCCCCTCTTTTTCCTTTTCATTCCCCCATCCTCCCCCCTCCTTTTCCTTTTCTTCCTTTTTTCCCTCCATTCTTCCAATCCCTTTTTTCTCACTTTTATCTGATCCTTCCCTTTTCTTTCTCCTTTCCATCCCAACATCCTCATTATACACCTTCATTACTCATCGTCTACTTTTCCCCCTTTTTCTTCTCCCCTCCCCTACCCCCTCCCCTTCATCTCCTCTTGGATTTACCCGTTATGCAGTCTTTCACTCCTGGAACACTTCTTCCTCCTCTCCCCATTTCCTCCCTCCCATACCACTGGTGCGAATTTACTAAAAATAATAATATTTCTAAAAGTGTATTAAATCTGGCTGCAAACGCACTTTCATCCACATCTCCATAACAACCAAATTGAGACCCACGGCCCCCTTGTGTTTGTCACTTTTGAATTATGACCGTACAACGGATTATGCTCTATATTCAAACCCACATTTACACAAAAACAAAACATTTATTTTGAGACACACCAACGGTTTGTGGTTCGTTTGTTTGGGGGGGGGGGCCTTGGGGTGCTCTCCTTCTGTTTTTTACCGTGCATTCCTCAACCAATACTCACGCATTTAATTTATATACAGAATTTTCCCTTTTTCTACCACAGTTTGTTACACACTAATCCACCAACCATCCGCCAATCATGCTTTAAAACCACAGTAAATCACTTTCTCCCCAAATTTCACACGAAATTATCTCCCTCTCCTCCTCTACCGGGCTCTTTTAACACCACCACGTCACAGTCTTGGACACTGGTTTTTCGGCACCTCCAACATTCCCATGACTGTCAAATGCCGATACGGTACGCCCGCCTTCACCTGTGCAAGGCACTTTCCCCTCATTTGCGTCCGCATCTCTGCAGGATTTTATCCGCACTTGGCCAATGGATTTACTTTCGATCAAGTGATACTAAACCACTGCCACTCTCTATTGTCTGGTCTCAGTACTATGACCCACCCAACATCGGTGCTTGCAACGGTGTGACTGAAACTATACCCCGACACCCTCTCACATGGTTTTTTAAGATCAGGGTAACTTGGCTCCACTCGTCCCACCCTTTTTTATGGGCATATTTTTTTTCCTTCCGCGCCAGACACTCCGAAGGTGTTTTGGCGTTTTTTGGCAAGGTCGTTGTATTTTTGTGTTTTATTTTCCCTTACTTGATCTCTTTTCCACCCATCTGGCTCCCTCGCCTTTACATCACAATCACTTGCTTCTTCTCTCTTCTTCATTTTTTTTTTTGTTTGCAGTGACTATCCATTCTCCACTTATTCGCTTTGGATGCGATTGATCAAGCCCCCTTTGTCTTTTTGCAAGATCAGACCATGGTTTGGTCTGGACTACCCCATAACTTGCCTTCACGGGGAAAGAGATGCTCTGGCATTTTCAGGGTTACATACCATGTTTTTTTTGTTTTTCCACCATGGTTGGTTTATGGACTTAACCCTTTTTTTAGCAATGTAACCTAAACGGCCGATTCATCCTGTATACCTGGTTTTATACAAATAGGACATATTGTCCGGACCATTTTTGTCACCTTTTTTCCAGATATCCACTCAAGATGGTAAATTCTGAAGACAGCTACCAAAATGTCCGGACTCCGCATCTGCGGCCGTTTACCTAAGGAGTGTTGCACATGAATGGCTTGCCGTTTTTTCCAACTATTTCTGTTGTGGCCTCTGTGTGTGTATATCGTTCTGTCTTTACGTTTATCATTCCTGCATTTCATCATGGTCTTAGTTATATAATTATCTTTGTTTTTTTTTTTTGGTCTTGTTGGGCACAAACCGAATTTTGCCGTCGGCACCGACTACAGGGCGATCGTTGTTGCATTCTTATCTCCGCTGTGACCCCCCGGTTACAACGTTTTTACAAATATATAAGAGCCTTTCCTATTCGGCTGACCTGTTGGTTTGAGCAAACTTTCCCCTTCGCGAAGGCGTGTCAAAACAATTTCGTTATCATCCCTTACTTAGGTTTGTTCCTACGCCCCCTACACACTTTTACTAAGTTTTCGTTTACTTCACTAGGTGCCCCCTCGTTAGCTACATCTTTGGATGGCTTGTCGTAAGCGACCACACCCCTAATGAAGTGCTCGTTTTCTCATGTATCGGCCGCCCGTGTTTTTTTTTGTCCTACCTCGACCATACAGTTCGGCCTTTTGCTATCACATTACCTCACACGCATTGCCCATCGTTCGTATGGCCGAACGCGCCCTCATGTATCCAGAAACCCCCCCTACTCTTTTGCCTTTGATTCATTTGCCCCACCATGTCCTTTTTTCCCTTTTTGCTTTTGACGGTTCTCGCTCACCTTTTACATGGTGTTTTGCTTTTGACCTCCCTTCACACATTCCCCCTGCTAATTTTTCCTTCTCCATCCTCCCGCCCACCTGTTTTGGCATATTATCCCCCAGGTCTCTCCTCTGGATCCACCTGTTTCGATCGAACTTATGCACACAATTAAGCTCGGCTCCCCTTACTCCTTCTTTTTTCCAGCGTCTTGGTTTTATCCTTTCTTCATTTTTTTTTCATTTCTCTAGAAGTGACGTGCTCCCATTTTCCGCAAATTCTCAATTTTTTCGCATTTCACAGTTCGCGCCGCGCACACACACTCATCCCGACTTTTCTCTGCCATTTTTTCATTCTGAGTTGTTTCTTATCGGCAATTTTCCACCTTTCCTTGACTCCCCGCCGCTTTGAGCGGGCTACATTTTATTTCCCTCTCACAGTCTTCACTTCTTATGCAACGCCATTTGCACTTCACCACACCCTACAGTGGGCTTACTTTCACTTCACTCCTGCTCTTCGGCCTTTAAGATCCGCCAGAAATGTGACTCTCGTATTTCACTCAGTCTCATGAAACAAATACAGAAATTCTCCACCCCCCCTAATTTTCTGCCCTCTGCCCATCGTCATTTGAGTTCATTGAACAATAACTTGCCCATCCGTTCTTGCGCTTTTCTAAGTGCTTCCACCATTTGTGTATTTTCCATTTCAAAGCTCCAGCCCCTTTTATTGTTATTGCGACCCTCTATGCCTTGCGCGCAAGTCCCCTGAGTGCAGGTGCGCTGTTTCCAAGCTTGCGCCCCGTAACCCACGGTGGGGGCGCGTTCCTCTCATAGCATAGCGCCACCCACAGTTAACTTTCCCTCATGAAGGGACATTATTTTATGGACATGATGGTATACACCCGTCTCAGCCCGCTAGGGCAATGAATTCCTTGATCATTCCCTCTGTTTTACTAGCCTATGCACCTTCGTGGTGAAAGCTCACTTCACTCCGGCGCCGATACCGTAAGTTTCTTTTGCCCTTCTTTTCTTGTTTTTAATTTTCCAGGCACCTTTGATCCCAGCCCCTCAGCTGCAGTGTTTATTGACAAAGATACACCACAGCGGACCCCTTCCTCTTTTACCCCTTTCATGTGATACATTTTATCGCAGACTAACCCTGTTTATCCAATTACTCTTTAATTTTTGGTTCTTTTCTCGGCTTTGTCGCCTCCGCTAGCGCTGGCCACTCCCCTGCCAAATGCTCCCTGACGGTCCAACTCACGCTTCGCCTTTACTTTGTATATACCTTAACCATCTCCGTGACCGACTTGTCATTCTTTCCAACTCCTCCTCCCTCCCACAGGTGCTTTTTGTATCCCCCCCTGTATTTTTCTTCCCATTTTTGCTCCCAGCACCAATCAGCCACTCGACCCCGCGAGTTCTAATTATGTCATTTTTTTTTACCTCCTTTTTTTTTTTTCTGTGCCCACCGTTTTTTCTGTTGCTTTTCCCTTGTTTCCCTCACATTTTCTCTACCGTTTTTCTTCTCTTCCTTTTCCACTTTTATGTGTTCCCCCCTTCCTTTCCTCTTTTTGCAAACGTCTTTGCTGTATAACAGGCCCCGGTCCTTCCGGACACTGTGCTGAACGCTCATTCCATTTCCCGCATCTTCGCTATTTGCTTTTTTTATTCGTGTTTCGGGACCGGACCACAATAGCTCAATCAAGGTTACTCTGATCGTATTGTGTATGCTTTGAGTCTCTGTTGATTGTGTGTTAAAATCGTAATTTATTTAGTTATAGTCCGCAATTTATTTTAGCCTCTTTAGCCGGCCTGCGGTGGTGTAGCTGTTTAGAGTTTTGTTTGTGGATGTATTTTCTTGTGTTTTCTTTTTCAGTCATCGTTTTGCTTTTATCACTTTTGTAAGTGGTTACACCAGAAACTGGTCGCTTCACCCATTATTAACTTCGGCCATTCGCCGCACGATGCCGTATTAGTTTACCTCTTTTTATTTTCCATTGTTTTATTGGTGGTTTTTGTGTGTTCAAGCTCGGTCGATTATTTTTTTAGCTTTGATGGTTGTTTTGCTCGAATTTTGTTTTTGTCAATCTGTGTATATGACGGTTGCCCATTCTTGCTTTTTACTTTCCTTTTTTGATATATTGATCTTTGATTTTTTCTTGCACTCGCTTTCCTACTGGTTTTGTTCTTTCTTTTCCCCGCTAATTTGGCTTCCAATTTGGTCGCTCGTTACTAATTTGTTTCTGTTGGTGGAGTTCTGTCCTGTTTTGAGCACATCAATGCACCCCACATTTGGTCGCTTAACGAAACTGTGGTTTGGGACCGGACCAACCTTTTTCAGCGATCTGTGCCCCATGACTCGGCGACCCTCCTGCCGCTTCCGACGCTCCGGGAGCAGCTTGCCCTGCAGACGGCCACCTAGTAACGACCGCTTCCACCCAGTGTCGGCAACTTGGTCCCCGCACCCCTGCCCCTGGGCCGGCTTCCGTTCGCTTGCGCGTCACTCTGACATATAACCCGTCATTGTTCCTTTCGAGTACATGCGCAAATGTCATCCCTCTCCTTCCTTTCCTCCCCCTCCTCTCCTTTTCTTTGTTTTCCCTCCTTATCTATCTCTTTCTAGCGATCCACAGCGTTTAAACGCCAATTACACATCACACATTGCTACCCTGTATTTGCTTGACGATTTTTCGTTCGACGTATATTTTGAGTCGTATCCCCCACTGCATGCATTCCTCTTTGATTTTTGTTCCCTTGCCTTCCTCTTTTTTTCCTCCCCCTCCCTCGCCCCCCCGACCCCCCCCCCCCCTTCCCGACCCTTGATCCCGCATCTCCCGATGAGAGACGA
>JADBJO010031330.1:15000-16880 GCA_016801955.1 Conus betulinus | reverse complement strand
ACGTTACCAGTCAGAACAAACGTGGGGGGTCGGATGTTTTGGAAGCCCCCCCCCCCCCCCCCCCCTTCCTACTCCCCAACTTGAAAAAAAAAAGTGTTTTGCACGTTGCCTCCTAACCACCACCACAGGGGGAGGGACCCCAGACAGACTTGGGCCAGGAGTTCTTTTAGGGAGGACGGCAGGGCAACGAGCTCCCCCCACCCAACTTTTCATGGAAATAATTACGGGCCTGGGTTAGGCAGGGTTTCCACAGGTTCTATGCCCTTAAATCATGGGCAACACCGCAAGAGGTGCTTGTAACACGGTCCAGTCTTCAGCATTATCCATCGCCAGCTTCTTTTGGGTACTGCTCTGCCTCCTGAAAGAGCCAACTTCCACTATGTACCAAGGTGAAGGAGAAACTGTCCACGGAATTTGGGGTGGGGACCAGCGAGATACCCGCCGTACTTAGCAAAATGACAGTGGATGCAGACATGAAGTATTGACAGCGCATCATGCAGGGAGGGAGCGTGTCATTGGCCCCAGGGTCCATGGTCCAAGGTTCGTTGGTACCAAAGGTTCGTGTGGTTCAAAGGATCGTTGGTCCAAGGGTCCATGGATCACCCAAGGTTCGTTGGTCCCCAAAGGTTAGTTGGTCCCAAGGCTTCCCGTTGCTTTACCCAAGGTTCACGTTAGTCCCAAGGTCCGTTGGTCCCAGGTCTGTTATTATTTCATAGACTATACCGTGGACCAACGGAACTGGGACCAATGGACCTTGGGGACCACTGGACCTTGGGGACACAGTGACAGGACCCTCTCAGGGAGGCTTGTATTCTGCATGGAGGGGATATCCTCAGAGAGGGCGAGTCAATAACGAGCATACACGGCCGGCCGTACTATGCAAGATTACAACGACTGGCAGATAAAGCACTGACTGCCATTCCCGTAGGGACTGGTAGGATGGAGGAGCGCGGCCTGGGGAGGAGGAACAGCCAGGGATGGGAACGAGGAGGAGCTGGAAAAGGAAACGGGGGACGGGATCAGAAAAGGACCTACACAAGAAGCAAGCATTAGTCGGGAGAAACTATCCTGGGGAGGAGATCTGGAGTAAGGGGGGGGCCACTTTCGTGAGGAACGTGACACTTCTTCAGGAGTCTGATAAGGATTCATGCACTCTGCTGTGTGTGTGCCGAGACTTGCTAGCAGTCTGACTGTCATAAACCCCAACGTGGCTGCTCACAAACGGGCGATTGTGTTGCCCGCCACAAGAAAGAGACAGGACAGAACAGACAGACAGACACAGAGAGAGAAAGAGACAAAAACAGAAACAGAAGACAAAAGAGCAGACGAGATCATACAAGACGAAGACACATCGACATACATAATTGACATAATGGAAGAAAAAAGCTGATGCCATTGTCGTCGACGGATGGATCGAGGACCAAACACACACGACACACACAACACACACACACCACAACACACACACACACACACACACACACACACCACACCACTCACTCACAGCACACAACACACACGACAACACAACAAGAAACACACACCAAACACACACACGAACCACAACACACGACCACACAACAAACACAAGAAGAGGGTAAAAGCCGGGTTTAAGGCCGGTTGTTGATCAGAAGAAAAACAAGTCCAAATAATCGCCGCACTTAATTAACACTGACGTTGAGGATTGTGGATGATGATGATGATGGTGGATGGTGATGATGAGGAATGTCATCGCGCGTACGGCACAAAGGACTGATATACAAAACACAACGTTAGAATGAAAATGTTGTAGTAAGTCGAGGAAAGGCAAATCCAGGATAACGAACAATTGGTAATCAAAAGAGAGGAGATGCAAAGGGTGGAAAGTGGAAGTGGCGGAG
>JADBJO010031330.1:0-2500 GCA_016801955.1 Conus betulinus | reverse complement strand
AATGGAAGAAGATGAAATTCATGTACTGTTCAATTGCTCTGCTTATAATGAAAAAACGCAAAAGCTGTGATATTCTAAATTCCTTTACAGGAAAATCCTGATCAGAGATCGGTAGCATACATTCTTTCAAATAACAACGAAAATGTAACGATACCCCTGGCTAGATTTTTAGCAGAAGCAATGAAGATTAGGAAAGTGTTAATTGAACAAATTCAACAAAGTACAAGATGATCCACCATCTATATACGCGCGTTCGCGCATGCATCTCTCTGTTTCTGTCTCTGTCCCTGTCTCTCTGTCTGTCTCTCTCTCTCTCTCTCTCTCTCTCTCTCTCTCTCTCTCTCTCTCTCTCTCTCTCTCTCTCTCTCTCTCTGCGTGCAAGCGTGTGTGTGAGTGTGCGTGCGCGAGCGCGCGCGTGTGTATGCACCTGCATGTGCATGTGTGTGCATATTTTCTTTCATGCATGTGTGTATAGTCTTTTGATAAAGATTTGAGATCATTTATGATATTAGGCTTGTGTTTTGATAAAGATTTGTCCCCCCCCCCCCCCCCCCCCCCCCCCCCCCCCCCCCCCCCCCCCCCCCTTGTCTGAAAGGGCTGTACAGCTATTGGACAATAAAAAAGTGTCAGTATTAGTGTCAGTGTCTCTCTCTCTCTCTTCATTGCGAGAGAATCTGAGGCCGGCGTCTCCTTACTGAGACTGAATTTATGCAAGCGAACGAGAGCTATGTTTTCATTTCATTTCATACTGTTTTCTTTGGGGAAAAAAAATCGAAAATGTGATGCTGCGAACTCTTTGTGTACAGACCTTTGGCCTCACAATAAATGGCGCGGCGTTAAAACACGCGCGTCAAGCGTCAAGCGTCTCTCTCTCTCTCTCTCTCTCTCTCTCTCTCTCTCTCTCTCTCTCTCTCTCTCTCTCTCTCTCTCTCTCTTTCTCCCTTCGCACATTCTTCGCACACATTATGGTATCATCCATGCATACTTTTTTTTTTTTCGTCTTTCGTTTCAAGGATGGTTCCCGGAAGATGTCCAGGCCTTTCTTTCTTCCTTTTTTTTTTTTTTCTTTTTTCATTCTTTTTTATTTTTTTTTTTTTATTTTTTTTTTAACCCTTGTATCTCTTTGTTACAAACGGTGTGAAATGTCACAACACACCAAACACAACTACCAAATTAAAAACCCTGACGCGCTGTAACAAACGCCAAAACATTTTTTTTTTTAAATCATCAAAGAGAATGTCTATTGGTAGCAATAAAACATACAGAGCAATACAACATACAGAGCAATACAACATAGAGAGCAATACAACATACAGAGCAATACAACATACAGACGTGCATGGTGAGTAAGAGTTGAAGAGGAAGAAAAGAAGAAGAAGAAAAAAAAAAAAGGGACCGCCTTTACTAAAAAGTAAAATAGCCAACAACAACAAAATAATAATAAAAGAAGAAAATTAAAACAAAATAAATGAATAAAAGAAACAAAAAGGAAGTGTGTGGAGGAACAGAAAAAAAAAAGTTTTTAAGGATATATCGGTTCCGACCCACAGTTATGGTTTTATTTGTTGTGTGTTTGTTTGTTTGTTTTTTTTGTTTTTGTTTATGTTTATCAGGGAAGTTCTTGTCCGTGAGGTACAGTTTACCCTGACTGTTCTGCTACGGGTGTCGACATCATTTGAACCCCGGTCGTTGCTTGATTGAGTTAAAAGTATTTCTTTTTTTTACTCAAACAGTCATTGTTTTTACTCTCAAAGTCATTCGTGAAGCAGCTGTCACACGCAGACTCACATGAATACATACCATGCATACACACATGCACCACACCATATCGACACACACACACACACACACACACACCACACAACATAAACGATGTGTTGTCGCCTTTATAGTGATTTATGCCTTACGCTATCATCCATATTTCCATACGGACACTCTGGCTAGTATGATGAATGTACAGTCTGTTATTGCACACTACTTGGTAGGCACTAACTTTTACATGTATCATAGCAAAAGCACAGCGACGACTCTATCGACACACCGACACATACATACATACATAATATGTGGACTGTATAATCGTATCGTATGATATTGCATAACGAGCATTCTACGGAGTTGTACACTATGGTATGTTTAGTATCTATTCAGTGTTTTTCTCACCCCGCTACGTACTAGTAATATAGACAGGTTCACTATACATACATAACATAGACATTGTTACGTCCCCACCCCAACCAATAGACGAGTATCATATTAATTCTGTACATCAGCCTTCACACGATTCTCTCTGCTTGTGTCTCATCAGCATCTCCTGTACTACTCTACCACCACACCACACAACCCATACATACCCACACTCTCGCTATCTCTCTACTATTCTACCCCTATCTCTCTACGGTCTACTTACTGCCTCAGTCTCGTCTTATTTACATCTAACACTCATAGCTCCGGGCCAAGTGCAGTGTCAAGGAGGCAAGAATAGGGACGCACAAGCATG